>CM061233.1:129342359-129615982 GCA_030844895.1 Ambrosia x helenae | reverse complement strand
TTTGGATCTGGTTTATCTTTAGGCTCAGTATTCTTGTCAATCTGTGGTTGGCTATTGCTTGGAATTTGGTGGAGGCTATTGTTGCTGATTGCTCTCGGTCGTGTAACCCTAAGAGAAGGTTACAGGCTACGAGTTATTTGGTGAGATTGTTCCACTCTTTCTTGGTATTTCTTATTGTTGAGTCTAGGGCAAAGGCCCGGGTTAGGAGGACCGGAATTGTGCAACTACTTGGAGTCTTATTGTTGCATATTTGGTTTCTGTTTGTTTGATATCTGTTTTGTATTTGCTTTACTGTCTTCTTTTATACATATTGTATTACATATTATAAATAGTTAATAAAGGTCTCCTGTGTTAAGATCTGGGTGGGCACCAATGAGTGATGAACCCACTATCTGACCCTGACACAGCTTCGACCTCTTAGGGTTTCTTTTTTTTTCTGATTAGATTCTGCTAATCTGTATTGTGTTGAGTGTAGTTCATTGCTATCTGTTCTTGTGTGATCTACTTGTATTGAGTGTCTATCATGGGTGATAATCAAGGTCCTATTGTGCCTGATCCTATAATGTCAATGTGAATGAAACTTTGATAAGTAAATTGGACATAGGTGACCCTCTATATCTTCACCCTTCTGATTCTAGTAGTCTGACCATAGTAAACATTAAACTTAAAGGGACAGAGAACTATTCAGTTTGGGCTAGTGCTATGAAACTGGCTTTGGATGCTAAAAATAAAAGTGGTTTTATAACTAATGAATTTACTAGACCTGAGGATAATGAAGTCTTAGGAAAACAGTGGACAGATGCAACTCAGTTGTACTGTCTTGGTTACTAAACTCTGTTTCAGAAGAACTATACCTAGGTCAAGTTTTTTCAAAGTTAGCTTCTGAAGTCTGGTCTGATTTAAAGAAACCTATGACAAGGTAGATGGGTCAGTGGTCTTTGATCTTTTAAAAAAATTAACTCATTGACTCAAAATGGAAGTTCAGTTTCGAGTACTATCACAAACTGAATACTATGTGGAAAAGTTTGATTGCTATAGTACAGTTACCAGCCTGTACTTGTCAGGCTGCTAGGGAGTTTAATGATCATAGTTGTTTGATAAAATTGATGCAATTCTTAATGGGATTAGATGATGTTTATCAACCTGTTAGAACTAATCTGTTAACTAGGGATCCTTTACCTACAATAAAAAGTGCTTATGCTATTGTATCTAGGGAGGAGTCTCATAGGAGTTCTAGTGGGTCTAGTAAATCTCATTCTCAAAATGTTGGATGTGGATTAGTGTCTAAGGCTAATCAAACTTTTGATAGAAAAAAGACTGGAAGAGGACCTAACCCTAACTTGAAATGTTCTCATTGTAATAAGTTGGGTCATACTAAGGATAGGTGTTTTGAACTTGTTGGTTATCCTGCTAGTTATAAGAAAGGACCAGCAGGACAAAATACAGTTCTAATATGTCTAATAAATCTGGTTTATCTGCTAGTACTGCTGTTCTTCCTTTTACCTCTGAACAGATATCAAAACTGTTGAGTCTGGTCAGTGACAAGGCAGGATGTGATCCACCACAGATCTCCAACATGGGAGGTAATGTGGCTGGAAAATATTTAGTTGTTCTAGTTATATAAGTTGTGCAACTGCAACTTTCTTAGATCTGTTATATAAATGGATCATAGACTCAGGTGCTAACCAACACATGGTTAACACTGACAGAGATATGATCAATTGTATAGATGTGTCTGAACTAGATATTAAAGTTTGTCATCCTAATGGAACAAGTGCTAAAGTCACAAAAATTGGAGACATTAAACTTGTAAATGGAGTTGTTCTCCTTGATGTTTTTTTATGTTCCTGATTACTCAGTCAACTTAATTTCAGTACATAAATTGGCCAAAGACAACAAATTATCTGTTGTTTTTGATGAAAGTACTTGTTCTATTCAGGATTTGAAGTCAAGGAGAGTCCTGGTGACTGGTAGGCAGGATAATGGTCTATACTTTGTAGGAAAAAGTGGTAATAATGTGAATCTGTGTTTTAATAGTGTTAATCAAAGAAATTTGTGGCATAGTAGGTTAGGCCACCCTTCTGATCAGGTTCTAGCCATTCTAAAAGAAACTCTTGAAATTGATTCCTGTGAAAGTGAACCTTGTGAAATTGTCATAGGGCTAAACAAGTTAGAGTTCCATTTCCACTAAGTGAGCATAAAAGTAAAGCAGTAGGTGATTTAATACACTTAGATGTTTGGGGACCTTATAAAATAACTAGTAGAGAAGGTTATAAATATTTTCTTACTGTTGTTGATGATTTTTCAAGAGCTGTTTGGTGCTGCTATTGTTTAAAAGGAAAATTTGAAGTTTTTGAAAACTTAAATTATTTTATGAAATGGTTACAAACACAGTTTAGAAAAGAATAAAAATGTTTAGAAGTGATAACGGTACAGAATTTATAAATAACCAAATGAAAATGTTTTGTAATGAGAAAGGAATCATTCATCAAACGTCTTGTTCCTATACCCCACAACAGAATGGGGTAGTAGAAAGGAAACATAGACATTTGATGAACATGGCTAGAGCATTGATGTTTTCAGGGTGGCTTACCACTAAAGTTTTGGGCAGATAGTTTATTAACTGCAGTCTACTTGATTAACAGGTTACCATCTTCTGTGCTTCTAGGAAAAAGTCCCTTTGAAAAAATGTTGTTTTTAAACCCCCTTTAGCTCATCTAAAAACTTTTGGTTGTTTGTGTTTCAATACAGTCTTAGATAATCATGACAAGTTATCTAGTAGGGCTGGTAAGTGTGTGTTAATAGGGTATAGTAATGTAAAAAAAGGTTACAAATTATGGAGTCTTGATGAAATGTCAAATTTTACTCTAGAGATGTCAAATTTTATGAAGAAGTTTTCCCTTTTAAATCTGAGTCTTTTCAAAAATAAACATATCTTTGAAATTAAATGGTGTTACAAATTTAACTTTTTTTGACTGTTTTGAAGAACAGTCAACTGAAAAGGGTTTTTGATGAGCAAAACAATACTCCCAATGATGAAAGGGGGGATAATAATGGTTCTCATGGGAGTACTAGTGAGTTTCAGCAGCCTACCACTCCCACAGCTGCCAGGATAGAGTCTGTTGGTCAGTCAAGTCAAATGGGTCAATCTAATGTTGATCAAGAAGTGATTATCAACAGAGTGGTAGTAGAGGTGAGGGTTCTAGGCAGGGCAGATACCAAGGTCTCCCACATGATGGACCAACCCATCTGAGGGTAGTGTTAGTATTAGAAAAAGTTCTAGACCTACTAATTTTCCTAGAAAATTTGATGAGTTTGTAGTAGAAGGGAAAGTAAAAATATGGAGTAGAGAAAGTGGTTAACTACTCTCATTTATCTTTTGAGAACATGTCCTTAGTGTCTGTTTTAAACAAAACTATAGAACCAAGTACCTATAGAGAGGCATCCAAAGATCCTAGGTGGATTGAGGCAATGAATGCTGAAATGGAAGCCCTCAATAGGAATAAAACTTAGGAAAATAGTATAGTTACCTGCTGGAAGGAAACTATAGGGTGTAAGTGGGTTTTTAAGATTAAATATAAAGCCAGTGGGGAGGTGAGAGATATAAAGCCAGGCTAGTTGCCAAAGGCTATAACCAAAGAGAGGGAATTGACTTTGGAGAAAACTTTTCTCCAGTAGTCAAGATGATAACTGTTAGAACAGTTATTAGTTTAGCTGTTGAAAGAGGTTGGACTCTTTATCAGCTGGACATCAATAATGCTTTCCTCTATGGTTTATTACAGAGGATGTGTACATGACACTTCCAGAGGGATACTTTACTGAAAATGATGGTAAGGTATGTAAGCTTGTTAAGTCTCTTTATGGACTTAAACAAGCCCCCAGGAAGTGGAATGAGAAACTGACAGATGTTCTTCTAAGTATTGGTTTTGTTCAAAGTTGTTGTGATCATTCTATGTTTATTAGATCTAACAATAAGTCATTTCTTGTTCTCTTAGTCTATGTAGATGATATAATTGTCACAGGGGATAACATTTCTAAATCAATGAGATTAAAATGTTTCTTAGTAAAAACTTTCAAATAAAAGATTTAGGAATTCTAAATACTTTCTTGGTATAGAAGTTTTGTATAATGGGAAAAACATCTGTTTATCCCAACGAAAAGTATTGTTTAGAACTACTGAATGAGTTCGGATACCTTGGGTGTAAGCCAATCAATACTCCTATTGAACAAAGTTTATTGTTACCAATAAGACTTCAAAAAATTCTAAGTTTCTTGATAACATCACTGGTTATCAGAAATGATAGGAAAATTGATTTACTTATCCATTACAAGGCCTGATATTAGTTATGCAGTTCAGTTTTTAAGCCAATATATGCATTAACCCACTGAATTGCATATGAAGATTGCTCTTAGGTTACTTAGATACCTAAAGCAATCACCAGGGAAAGGTGTTTTCTATAAAAAGGAAACAATTTTTCTTTGGCTGCTTATGCTGATTCAGACTGGGCTAAGTGCTTAGAAACAAGAAAATCTGTAACAGGTTATTGTGTCTATTTAGGGGAATGTTTAATAGCATGGAAAAGTAAGAAACAAAGTACAGTTTCTAGTCAACTGCAGAGGCAGAATATCGTGCTATGTGTTCTGCTACCTGTGAATTGGTTTGGGTTGTTAACCTGTTGAAAGAGTTGAATGTTCAGTGTGAACTTCCTGTGAAGTTGTATTCAGATAGTAAGGCTGCTATTTCAATTGCAGCCAATCCTGTGTTTCATGAAAATGTAAACACTTTGAAATAGATTTACATTTTTTAAGAGAGAAAGTGGCCAATGGTTTTGTGGAAACTGTAAAGGTTGATTCTGAGTCAAATTGCTGACATTTTTTACAAAGGTCTGAATGTTAGCCAACATGGTTTGTTTTGTGAAAAGTTAAATTTGTTAGATATGTTCAACCATCAAACAAAGGGGGGATGTTGAAATATCACACGTTAAATATGTTGTTTGATATGTTTCACATTTACATTTACTTTGATATTGGTTTTAGTGTTGTTTTGTAGAAATATAAACTTGAAGGTTACCGGAGTTATTATGTGAAGTGAAAGGATGAAGATGGATTTTTTAAGGAGTTCAAGGGCTATTATTGTAACGTTGTATGTGAGCTGATATATAAACCCAGATTAGGGTTTCGAGATCATTCATCTCTCCTCTTTGTATTCGTTTCAGTAGTTTTGGGCGATTAGGGTTTTGTATCATCGTCCTCATCGTTTATCTCGTAATCTTCTTATCTTATCTTTGTACTCTTTATCATCAGCTGATTATTATCAGCTGATTATTGACAGTATTAATCTGTCTAATAAGTAAACTCATATTTGTGAGTTTACAGTGATTGGGGGGAGTTTTCTGGTTTGGATAATCAATAAAGATTTGTCACCGTTTTATCGCTATTGGATTGTGTTCATTATTGTTATTGTTGATTATTCCAGTTTATGTTGTTATTCTATATTAGATCTATATCTTTTTTACATTTTTTTAATTAAGATTTGGTTCTCTACTAAAAAAAAGCTTCTTTTCTATTAAAAGTCAAACATACTAGATGTGAAATAGCTAGATTGTTGGTCTGTATTTAGCCATTCTTAACCTCATAATATATCGTAATTAGTTAATTAATTAATTGATGATGTGTAGATAATATATACTATTGAGCTGCCCACATGCAGATTAAATGATTAATCCAATAGATATGCAAATGAGTCAAACTCGTGCGTTCTATGCCTTCCCATTTCTCAATAGTTTACAAATGGTCCCAACCCTTGCTTTAATTAATGTTCACATTATGATACTTTTATTTTATGCACAAATTGATACAAACGCTACCATCAAGCATTTTTTTTAAAAAAATAAGATACTGGATGACACATTTATTTAATATGAAAACTACATTAAATATTTATTTTATATAATTACTCAATGGCAAAGATACTATATTACATTGTACATTTGGTGTTGTACGCCTCTAATAATATTGAGGCCACAATAAAACTAAAGCACTTTAATTTACAAAATATATAAACTAAACGAAACAAGCCATAATGACAAGATCTATTTACAAAACTTAACTTCGGCTTTCTCGACGATTGCTTCTAGACTGTATTCCGATTAGGCACGTACGCAAAGAAAATATAATAATCGGATATACAAGTCTATACAAGGTGCAATTTCTGGTAAAATGGAAGTTATACCTTGTGCATCAAAGGTTATGGTTTATCATGGATATCATTTCATCCATGATGTTAACATAGGAAAACACTTTGATCAGTAGGACGCCACTTAGCAAATCATCATTGTTGAGAAAATCCATATACATATAGCCATGTGAGCTAGTGGATGCACAAGAATCTTCATTGTCAAACCTCATGAACGATGCACCCTCGTGGCATGAACCCAAACCAGCCCAAATATCTCGTTTCACTTAAAGGCGTGGATGAGTTTACATCATTGGCTGATGAAACATTGTCAGAGACATCAATACTTTGGTCCTTGGAGTCAACTTCTTGTTTCACAGAGGGGTCAGTGTGTACATTTGTAATAGTTGAGGGGCTGTTGGGAACTTGGCAATTGTTTTTGAAATCTTGAAAATTAAGGACAACTTCATGGTGTGCATATAAGGGCAAGTGTGCTTGCCAAGATATGTGATGTGATACATGTTTGATTCATCTTCCAACTTTTGAACTTGTTTAAGTGCTTTGCATCCGTGAACCGTCTTGTGGGTGCACCTAAAGTAACATCTGCAAACGTACACACAAGAAAAATACATGATTATTTAATTTAATTAATATTTAATAAAAAGAAATAATAAATTCAACTAGACAACTAATTTGCTTCATTACAATTTATATATTTTGATTTTGAGCATGGCCAATAAGCCTTATTTGTCGTTTTTAGCCTCAAAAAAGGTCACATCATTCAGTAGTTTTACTGTTGTGGAGCTTGTTTTTTTAGTTGTTTATGGAGTGTAGTTCTTAGCGGAAAACAAAAAGGAAGGATTAGGGTGGTGCCTGCTATACTCTTTATAAACTATATAGAGAACAATAATTGTCCAATATACGAAAAGGTGGTGATTATGTAACAATGTTTTTGGATTTCCTTATTGGGTTGGTTTCAAGTTTTTTATTTTATAAAAAAAAATATATATTTCTTAGGTCCATGTTATGGATGATCTTAAGAATATTACAATGTTAAGGGTGCCCTTAGCTGCCTAATCAGCTGCCACATCATATCCTTACAAAACCTTTAATATATCCTTACATTTTCCATATCATCACTCATTTTTTCTTTAAATTTAATCATTTGAATACGTTGTCTACAAGAGAGACACTTGAAAAGAAATATAATAAAGTTATATTGAATTAAATTTGGCACAAAAACAAATAATACACGCCTTGCAGTCGGACATCTATTATTTTTTAGATGCAATTTAATGAGCCTTTAATTAAGGATGTTCTCGGCTTATCTTGGATGGCTTAGGTAGGGGCGCATTAAAGTTATTCTAATAATATTTCGTATGGTGCTTCAGTAGGAAAAAGGTGAGAATCAATCATGAAGATTTCATGATCAAATCTTAGCGTCATCCACCTACCTTAATGGACAAAGTGATTTACCTTGTGCATGTTGACAATAGGGCCGGTGAATGTGCCCATCATGATTTGAATAATAAAGAAATATCAAAACTATTAACAACCTTAATAGTTAAATTAGTACCTTGGAGATTTAGAGTTGAGGATCTCTTTTTGTCCATATTTCCTCAATTATATCCATCTTCAATTGTACCACTAATTTTGACATCAGTATCTATAGTCCTTCTGCATAATAATAATCGATACAAAAAAAAACATATTAACTTCTTATACCACGTGCTATATTTATTGTACTATTATACAATACCCTACATTAATAAAGCATACATCCAGTAAATAATAATTGTACATAAATGATCCAACTATACCTTCTCTTGTAGCAACCTCTCCGTTCTTTAACCGGCGGCGCCGGTTTCTTCCCGGAGTAAACTTCCGGCGTCTTTTCCACCGGTGAACCAAACCGACACAAGAACTCGCCGGAAAACCAGAATAATTAAGCATCGAAATGCCACTGGTAAAAGTTCCAAGTATCTCCGTCAACAGATCATCAGCAGAACCAAACCCTGATCAAGATCATCTTTCCGACGAAGTAAACTCTGCAGCCTAGCTGTAGAATCTCGTCCTCTAATTAGGGTTTCCATTAATAATTTGTTTTTGTTGTTGTTGTTTATTTCCATTAATTCAGATGTCATAAGTAAGTACAGATGATATCTGAGATATATATGGTGTGTTATCTATACAATAAATGGCTTGAGTGTAAAGTGAAGCTCAAGTGAGGCGTTTATATATTATGTATGTATTTAGAGAGAGAGAGAGAGAGATGGTAGATACCAGGAAGCATGTAAAGGAGTTCTAGGAAATTTCCATGTGAAAAAGAAAACAAAAGAAAAGAAGAAAAAGAAAAGAAAATCTAGAAAAAGATAGAATGACATCATGCATGTTTGTCATGGTTGACATCATGGTTCTGGTCATTAATAATTGAGAAACATATGATATGATCCAAATTAGTCGGGTGTCGTACGTACCACATGGGTCGCTAAAAGGTCCGGCCCGTGTTTATTCGTCTAATGTTTTATTGTGGAAATACTTTAGGTTCTATAAAATAACCTTGATGGATGGATGGATGGATGGATGGATAATAATAACATGATACATTCAGCAGTGATATTGACAGAAAGATGAGTGGTGCATTGCATTCATCCAACCTCCATTCGAATTCTATTATACCTTTTTTCCGGTTCTACCCTTTTTTCATCACCGCTTACGTACTGTCCCAAAAATCTTAGATTAATTAATTGATTTGTGGAAAAAATGATGGTTTAATTAGACAGCTATTTTAATATTGTTTTACTTTTAGGATGAAGAATTTACTGGTGATTTTAGTGACAAATAATAAAAGGGAAGACTAGGTATACGAGGCTCTTGTCGAGACAACTTTGGTGGATGTACGCATTTTTAGCCAATATTATTGGAAGGGATCTTTGTTTTTACTTCTCAAACTTGAGATTTACTGGTCACATGAAAGCAGCCTTAATGTTGCTAAGTTCGCTCCCTACCTAGACTTTGTTTTATTATTTGATACTAACTAATTAGTATGAATATTAATCGACCCCTTTGACCCCTTTCAAACATTGTCCTCTTGCAACCACTTGAATCCCGTATTACTTGTCTATCGTAACCGACATCCACCACTAAAAGTAGCCACGTCCACTTGCACACATCCTCTCTCTCTCTTGGTCTTCATCCTCCTCCCTCTCCAAGGTGAGCTAACATCATCACATGAGCTCCATGCCTCCGCCTCCTTATATTTTTTTTATCACGGTAAACCAAAGAGCTAGAGGTGAACTATACATATCTCTTAGAACCAAGCCAAAAAAAAAGAACCAACCAACCATGCCAATACTAAGGAGAACAATAAAAGATGCACTATGTCATCACTACAACAATTGTGAGCAGGACCGTTGGATCATGACATGATCTAACAGCTTGTATAATAAGAAAAAAGGGGTATTGGATTTTAATAATCCAAACTTTCATCCATTGGCCGATAATAATCTGTACTTCAAAAATTCCCAACAAAGATCCCAACTTTTAACGTATTGGCTGACAATGAACCTTTGTTACTGAGAACTAACTCAGTTAGTGGATGATGACGTGGACGCTGACGTGGATGATGACATGGCATGCCAACAAAGGCATGCTGACATGGCCGGCATGCCACGTCATCATCCACGTCAGCGTGAACACGCCACGTCAGCTTCATCATCCACTAACTGAGTTAGTTCTCAGTTAACAAAGGTTCATTGTCGGCCAATACGTTGAAAGTTGGGATCGTGGTTGGAAATTTTTGAAGTACAGATTATTATCAGCCAATTGATGAAAGTTTGGATTGTTAAAATCCAATACTCCTAAGAAAAAAAAGACCAATAGAAGCGAGATCAAGGTCGACGCTAATACTCAAGATCTGACCAAACACACCAGATCGATTATGGGTCGTTCGATGGAGAGGTCGATCAACGGCTGAAAAAATATTGAGCAATAGCAACGACATGAGGTCGTCGCTTATACGTGAAAAAAAATAAAAAGCGAGATAACACTGCACCTTCCCTCCATTCTCTTCTTCTTCTTTGAACCTTCGATCTCTTCTTCTTCTTTGCACCTCCTCTCTTCTTCTCAAACACCTCCCCGGCTCACCCACCTCGATCCCCGGCTCAAACACTCTTGGTACCTTTAGAGGCGATAAAATTGAGCAATAGAGACGACATAAGTCACCTCTATTGCTTAGTTTTCTTGTGGTGCATCTTAAAGTTTGTCATAAAATCCCTTAATTTTTTTAACAAACATGGGAAGGAATAATATCAAGAATCTTAAAATAGTATATAAATACCTAACAATAATTTAATCATACACTTTCTACAAACACCAAGTCAAACCCTTGGACACGACTTGTCCATCCATTCCACAATCCCATCAATATCAACAAACTAAAGGGCGGACAAACGTATTGCTGCAAACTAAAGCACGGGAGACAATAGTTGAGAAAAGGACTATTGGAGACAAAAAACGTCGTAAATTCCGTTTTGCGTTGTAGCTAAATAGTTGATAACCCATCATTAATAAGTTTTCTATGATCTTCTTTTGCAATTGATCATGTAACATCCGGCCTCTCTCACCACCAATATTGTCCGCTTTGCTCCCGATGGGTTGCCCATCCAGAAGCTCACGGATTTGTTTTTGGTTGCCCTGGTGGAGACTTCCCAGGAAGTCACCTATCCTAGTACTACTCCCACCTATCCTAACATTAAGCCCAAAACGCGTTGGTGATTTATGAGGTTGGATTACTTATGAACCAAGGATCTCTCCTGGCCACGGTCGATGTGGAATTTGCCTAGGGTGTCATTACAATGGTCCATGTTAATCTTCTCGGAAATCGGTACTGTTACAATCACCCCCCACCCTTAGGGACTCATCGTCCTCGATGAGGTTTACCCCACCTTCCCAAACGACACAGGAGTGGCTCTGATACCATTTGTAACATCCAGCCTCTCTCACCACCAATATTGTCCGCTTTGCTCCCGATGGGTTGCCCATCCAGAAGCTCACGGATTTGTTTTTGGTTGCCCTGGTGGAGACTTCCCAGGAGGTCACCCATCCTAGTACTACTCCTACCAGAGCACGCTTAACTGTGGAGTTCTCATCTCATCCACTAACATTAAGCCCAAAACGTGTTGGTGATTTATGAGGCTTTGGATTACTTATGAACCAAGGATCTCTCCTAGCCACGGCCGATGTGGGATTTGCTAGAGTGTCATACAATGGTCCATGTTAATCTTATCAGAAATCGGTACTGTTATAATCACCCCCCTTAGGGACTCATCGTCCTTGATGAGGTTTGCCCCACCATCCCAACGACACAGGGAGTGGCTCTGATACATTTGTAACATCTGGCCTCTCTCACCACCAATATTGTCCGCTTTGCTCCGATGGGTTGCCCCATCCAGAAGCTCACGGATTTGTTTTTGGTTGCTCTGGTGGAGACTTCCCAGGAGGTCACTCATCCTAGTATACTCCCACCTGAGCACGCTTAATGTGGAGTTCTCCTCTCATCCACTAACATTAAGCCCAAAACGCGTTGGTGATTTAAAAGGCTTTGGATTACTTATGAACCAAGGATCTCTCCTGGCCACGGCCGATATGGGATTTGACTAGGGTGTCATACAATGGTCCATGTTAATCTTCTCAGAAATCGGTATGTTACAGACCATAAGTCGTACGTCATCGTCGTTATCATCATACTTAATTACTCCCACTTATAAAAACGTCGTAAATTCCGTTTTGCGTTGTAGCTAAATAGTTGATAACCCATCGTCGTTATCATCATACTTAATTACTCCCACAATAATGCAAGTATTAACGCTTGGTTTGTGACTGATTTGTTTTCAGCCTCTATTCTTGCGACCATATTGTTTTAGTCGCTAATCCAACTACATATCTTGTGATTGTTTATTGGTCATAAATTATATCGTTAATGCTTAGTTTTATAGAAGTGAGGCTACTAAGAACACTAGAACATCACACAACGTTAAAATTAATACCTCAACGACTTCTATAACATTTTAATATTTTAATCAGTTCCAAAAAATAAGTATAATATTAAGACGTAACTACAAGCAATTCTGTAGCATATTCAACTATTCAAGTCAATTTATAACAAGAATCTTTCCTTTTCAGTTTTCCCTTAGATTTCCTAATATTGTTTACCCAGTCTAAAACATTTATCTTTGACTGAAATAATTAATTACATAACGATTTATATACATAGATATGAAATCTTATCACGATCGCCATCAATGGCTGTTTGATTTCTTTTAACTTTATCAAACCCATCTATTTTTCTACCAATATTTTAAATTTTCACGATTAGTACTGCGGTATATATATCCACTAGATTATACCCGGGAACGTCCCGGGATTGAAAAATCTAATATGATTTTTTAAGTTTACATATGAAATAGAATGATGCGCTTTACAGTTACATGCATGAAAGCTTCGGGTAGCAGCTAACCTAAAACAATTAAAATATATCTCCAATGTTAACGCCTAACCTTAAATAATGTATAACTCTAATATTATTATCTAACCTAAAACAATGTATAACTCCAATGCTAACGCATGTTGAAAATAGAATTCATATTTACTGATTTGAACATAATTAGTGACTTGCCTATACATGATTAATAATTTACCTGAACACTTTGTGTTGTTTTTCCTGTTTGAACAAAACCCAACAAAAAATAGTCGTTTTTTCCTCCGTTTTTTATATAGCACTTTGGTACTCGTTGGAAAGATAATAAAACGCTCGTTAATTTGGTGTAATTTTTTTCTTTAAAAAATCTCGTATATAAATATATTAGTAACATTTAAAAATTTATTGGAGAAAAATAAGAGAGAAAAATCTAATTTTGTTTTTAAATTCTTTTTTTTCCTAAAATATCTCAATGCCACATGGGATGACACATGACACACTCAAGGAGGAGAATGTCTCTTTAAGTATCATGTCATTAAAATGGCTTTGGTTTATTATATGTATAGATTTTATCATTTTCATACCTATTAATTGGAAATAAACCATTGGTACCAACATTTACAAACTGTTTAACCATTAGTATATCAAGGGTACTAGGGTGAAATCATATGTATAACTAGTACCAATGATATAATTTCCGATAAATAGGTTTTAAAATAAAAAATGAGTAAACTACATGTATTAACTGTGTAATAATTTTTTTTATTTTTTTTTACTTCAGTTATTATGTAATAATCTAGACTTGCAAATAAAGAACGATTGTATATTTTACTTGCGGGTTTATAAATTATCTTGAGTTATATTTTCCTTAGAACAAAATCTGATTAAATTGACATTTTGTTTATATTAAAATGAAAAAAAAATGGATCTTACTAATACAGTCTGAAACATATTAGCCGATAATAATTCATAGTGACAATGTGACTAATGATATTCTTTACTTTCATTTATATAACCAAAGTTAATCTTACTTTTAACGTAAAATTAGTAATTTTGCCAACCCCAATTTAACCTTTTTATGCTGTTTAAAAAAATTAATTATAACATTATGACTACGATAAATATAAGTCAATCTTTTACTGTAGCGGACACAATTACATGTATGGTGAAATATAAATGTATAACCATCTAAAGAGAAAAAAAGTTAACAACCTAAGTTATTTGAGTTTAAAATATATGATTGAACAAGACCTGAATAGAACAGAACAAAAAACTTGTAGGAACCGTTCGCGTATAAAAAAATAAACAATTCCTTCTAGGTGATTACAATACAAGATAAATAAATAAAGCAACAATTTACAATACTATTATAGCTGAAATATAGGAAAATACAAGAAAGGAGTAGAAGTAGAAAGATGTAATTGAGTATCGTGTTTGACACGGGCCCCTTAAAACAAATTCCGAGTCTATTCTAGAATCGTTTTGTCTCACGGGTATAACAGCCGGAGCAGTTAGTACTGCCGGAATTGACCAAACACCGGAAAAGTACCTTGAATTGTTGAAGAACAGATTACTAAAGTATTTTAGGAGAAGAACAAAGAAAGAAGAGAGATTTATTTTTCACTGTGTCTCCAACCTAAGTGTCTCCTTGGTTTTATAGTGAAACCAAAAGTCAAAACAGTTTTGAGAATTAAAAACGAAAATAAATGTCATTAAATGTCTTTAATGGCATTTATTATGTTTTTGAATTCTCAAACGTAACTGTTTGATAGTCTGTTACAACTTAGAGCATTCACAGTAGCTTCCCCATCCCTCATTCCTTCACAAACAATCACAATCACATATTACACTAAAAATCATTACAGTTTCTCTCTCCTCCACTCAAAACTACTTTCAACAAATACTAAAAAAATAAATACACCTTCCAGTTTTCCCAAAAAGATTCCCAAGTAACCCCAATTATACCGATCAACAGTAGATTCCCCATTTTTCTTCACTCAAACCACTCACACCCACCCAATATAATTTTGGGGACATACTCACATTAAAATGGGGAGCTACTGTGAATGCTCTTACTGACTCAAAGTTCTGATGCAGCTGATTGGGAACTAGGCAAGTCCGTGTGCGTGCACCACACCTATGCATGACACGAGATTAACATCCGTCGTCCTCACAACCAAGTACTGGACCACTAGCTCTTGTTCAAAAATACTAAGGCAACTCTCAAGTGGCGATGCGAAGTGCAAAGTGCACCATCAAAATGCTACATTGTGCCCATCGCCCACGCCACACACGCGCATGCGTGTGCAAGTTAGAGTGTGCTTCCATGAAAGAATATGGAAGAAGTGTTCCCACTTATAAACTAGTCCAATTATTGTCTCTCCACCAATGTGGGACAAATTTCACTTCACTTCCCATTTTCAGCTTTGAATGTTTCAGTCGCCAAACTTTGAGCATCGATATCTCATTGATCTTAGCTCCGTTTTGGACGTGGTTTGGGTCATTGCTAAGCTCTTACAACATAGAACATAAACTCACAAAAGAAATATATATATATATATATATATATATATATATATATATATATAAATAAACCTCAGTTTTAAATATATAATTTAGTTCAAAGTTAAGAAAACTCTTTTTCCTATATTTGTGAAAATACTCTTTTCACCCAATTTTCAAGAAAAGTTAACCATGTAAAATGATTTCTTTGGTTGTTCTTTCATATTTTGTAACTTTTTTCTATGACTTGCTAAATCACACGCCTATTAATCGTGCTCTTTTACCTACACCTATGTCCACCTTTGTTCACCACTGCCTTGATACGAACTATTGTGTGATTACTTTGTAAACAGAAATATTACGTGTATATATTTGGTTTTTCCAATGCACGAATCTTAATTTTCATCTATTGATATATACACACATGGTGCAAACTTCGTCATATTAGTGACATAAACTTATTGCATCATGTTACATATACACACTGTATGCTTGAAAACTAAGTACACGACCGAATTATTGGAGTGATAATTATTTGCTTAGACAATACAACAGTTTGCACTCAATTTCTCCTTCCATTATGTTTCACTTAATTTTGCAAAATATCACTATGACTCTATACACACGTGTATATATAAATTTATATTAGCGGGGTCTACGTGATGTAACGGAGAACACAGACACTAACGCACCATTTCCTCAGCCAACCATCACCTCCTCCACCACCAACTAGTTAGGTTGAGCCAAATTATACTTTTACACGTTCAGAGTCTTTTACCTAATCAGACGTCTTAATGGTTCAACACTTATTGGCGCAGATGTTGCCAAACAATCCCCAACATTTGAATTATGAATACACATTCATGCTAGCCGAGTTGGGCTAGTTCCTTCTCGAACATAAGTGTGTCGAATTGGGTCGAGTGGGGCGGTTTTGAGTTATGGAACGGGTCAATTAACTAGAGATTAAATCAAGTCAGGGGTATTTGAATTATGATAGCCAAATAGATTAGTGGGTAAATATCTAAGTTTTGTTAATTGTTTAGTTAGGAGTTTGACTTATCTTTAATTATACCGGTCATGATCTATATATAACTTAATGAAAGTGTTGGGTCAAAGAGGATTGATAAAAATTTCAACCTTAGTCTAATATCCTCTCTGCATTTTGTTAGCAGACAAAGTACTGAAGGTTTAAAGGGAAAGTACTGAAGAAATAAGCAGAATGAAAGTACTAAAGACTAAAGTCCTGATGATGAACCAGACAAACATCTGAAGAACAACTTTGATGATTTACTCATCAGAAGTTGTTTACTCTTCAGCAGTTTCAGTAGAAGCTTCCCACGCCCTAAACTTCAGTAGTTTGTTATTATATTAGTTTCTGATTACTTTATAGATATTTCTGTACAAGTTCCAATACTACAACATGTTGTAGTATTATGGCATTAGATTTATACTTCCCTTGTACGTTTACTTTTGTGTATAAATAGATGGGTTCACACCATCTATTACATACAGACTTTCACTTTCTAATACTGTTTTTGTTTCTCATATACTTGTGCTATTTTAGTTTGTCAAATTCAAGGGGGAGCATTTACTGATCATAAAAGTGAATTATTAATTTGAACAATTACTTTTATTTTGCTGCACATTTAGTTTGATGTATTAATTGTTCATAAGAAACCATTGAAACATAGATACAACAGAAAGCTATGTCTACGGTTATGAGTTTGTAGTAAGTTTTAGAGTATTATTTTTTTTTTATTAAAAAAGTTGAGAGTTATTCAACCCATATTCATCGTGTGTGTTTTTTTTGTTTTTTACTGTTAACAAGAATTTGAATTGGTATATATTAAAGCCAAGATCAAATAACTATTAAGACATGTTTGGATAAACTAAACCATGCTTAGATAGATATGTTGGTATAAACTAAAACATTCTTAGATTATATTTAAGAGTTATGACTTGATTCATTGTTTCTCATATACAATTAGTCAAGAATGTTTTAGGTTATACGAATATATCCAAATAATTCTTTTCTAAAGCCTGATCGCTAATGGAACGTTTTTATATATAAATCTACAACGGGTAAATGGGCTACGATCGTCTTTTCTTCTCATAATGGAATCAGACTCCAATCTATGACCTCCAATTTTTTTTTTGAAAGGTCAACAAATTGAAATCACTCACGGAACTGGAGTAATCATCGTGCCACTAATGTTACCACCGCGATCATATTCCACATCAAGTCATCAATTCAGGAGGAAACTCATAATCATGAGAAAACCCCCTATGTGAGATTCGAACCCAGGACCTTATGGTCCCTAAGTCTTATCTCACCACCAATATACCGCTGAGCTATAAACCTTTGGCCTATGACCTTCAAATTGGAAGGTCATGGGGCTGCCAATACACCACGAGGTTATTGGCACCCGAACACTATTTAATCAAACCATTTGTAGCAAACACCAAGTCAACCCCTAGGTAAAAGCCTACGTAATTTCAATCAATGACGGAAATATTAAATTGAGGGCTAAAAAACATATGTTTAATTGGGGTTTTTGAATTAGGAGGAGTCTAACCAAATAAAAATAATATTATTAAAAATAATGGGGAATTGAATTTTAATAACCCAAAATATTCGAAATTGGCCACTAGCACCCTCAACTAAAAATTTGGCCATATATAACCTGAACTATTGACTTATTGAAATCTAGCACCCAACCAACTGACGCCGTTAGTTGGGTTGCTGACGTGGCACGCTGACGTGTGCACAGTGGGATTGACACGTCAGCATGCCACGTCAGCAAATCTTGCCACATCAGCGAACCCACTAACGGTGTTAGTGATTTAACCGTTAGTGGGTGTTAGATTCCAATAAGTCAATAGTTCAGGTTATATATGGCCAAATTTTTTAGTTGAGGATGCCAGTGACCAATTTCAAATAGTTCAGGTTATTAAAATCCAATTCCCCAAAAATAATGGACTAAAGTTACACTTTTAAGCCTAAAAATAGGAGGGACGGGTCCCTTATTAGCCCTATTGATGTTCCGCCCTTGATTTCAGTATTCCATAGCCCAATTAATAGCAAGAAAGCTAGGACTATTGCAAACAAAGCATAAACTATAAGAGAACTAGGTTATACTTGGACAACATTAGAATTGGTAACTTAGTTAATTTACCAATTTCTGTAAGGGAGGACGAGGTGCTTACCGTGGACTCGTGGAGCATTTGTGGAGCACCTCCACCGCACCAATCGCAGCCCGCCACCTGGACCATCCCTCGTGAACCGCTACACAGGCGGCACCACTAGTGAACCATCCGGGTACTGCTCTTTCCTCTTCATCTCTCTTTCCGCACATGTGAGGTAAACCACGGACATGGTATACGGGACTACCTGAGTCACTGGCGACGATGAACCCGTGGAGGTGGTGGGGGTACCCGTGCCATTTTCTGGTTGTTCCTCGCTTCCCTGACATACAACGATTTAATCAAAGTTGCCTGAACTTTATAGAAACTTGTATACGTTTGCTTTAAATATAACTATTTTTTAATAATTATATATGTGTGGCCCTAGGGGGGTAAAAGTAAAGTTGCACTAATTTTAACGTTATTTTATTAATTTTGTGAAAATAACGTTAAAAAACGACGGATGGTTAATCATGCATCATGTGGTGGCGTTGATAGCCAAAAGACAAGGGGTTACATGCATCAATCGGGCTTGTCCCGATTGCGAAGTGTTATGTGCCATATGTCCAATGCTTGATACAAAACCACTATCGAGCCGGGGGTCTCACTGGAAGCAATCTCTCTATTCACACGGGGTAGAGGTAAGGTTGTCTACATCTTACCCTCCTCAGCCCCTACCTTAGCTTTGCTATTGGTGGGATTAACTGAGTATGATGATGATGATTTTTTAATAAAATGATAGAGTAGATTTAACATTAGACATATACTTATGATCTTACTACAGTTCTAATCATATTTTAACCATTGGAATAATATGATCAATACAAGTATAAACAAACTTTTACTTAGTATAAGATTTCTGGCATATATATATATACGGGGTATGGATTTTAAGAGAACCAACCTCTATTTGAGAACTGAGAGAACCATTCTGTGCCATACATTTTTTATAAAGGCAATTTTTTTTTGCTTTAATCGCACGTTTTTATGCAAAGATTTTTTTTTCATTTATACATATGTGTATATTGAAATAAAATACAAAAAAAAAAAGTTTCTTCGTATAAAGCAGCGATTAAATCCAAAAAATAAAAAAAATTGCCTTAGAGAAATTTGTGGTCCTGGTTCTCTCAGTTCTCAATTTAACCAAAGGTTCCCATTTAAACCAAATCCTATATATACACACACATTATTTATTTGTCAATAGATACACATAGTGCAAACTTGGTCATAAGCGTGACATACGCTTAGTGCGTCATATTACATACATACACTATATGCTTTGATAGTTTGATAGTAACTACACGAATTATTTGTCAAGTTATCACAAACGTTGGCACTCAATAAGTTAATGGTGTACTAATTATTTGTTTGCTAGACAATAGAAACAATTTGCACTCAAATTCTTCATCCATTATGCTTCATCAGTGTTTCACTGCTTCTTGATGTCAATGTGACTATATATACATCTTTGTCAATTACGTATGCAGTTTTAGTGTTTTTAGAGATCTTTTATTGTTGTAATGCATATCTTGAAGTGAAACATGTATATTGGTGGTTATTATAAGGCCACACACGGTGGTATGTGAATATGTGATAGACTACCCGTGATGACCATGATCATCACTAACACCACCCCCCCACACATGTGATTAAGATCTTATTTGAACGTGGTGAAGGATCCGGCAAGTTGTCAATCGAATTACCAATAAGTCAAAAGTTACATATAATTATTTTTCTTAATGGAGTTGCTATACATTCAAACTTAACTTCACACAAAAAGTATTAATTTATAATGTTTTTTTTTAATCTTTGCACTATTTGATATCATGTTTTATTATAATCGTGACGAGTGTTTAAAATCCCATTATACCTTAAAAGTGGTAATATACATTGCATTTTCTAGATAAGGTGGTAATTGCTATCCTGATACTGTTTCTAAATATATTTTAACTCTTATTAATCGAGTTATCTTTTATAATTTTTTTTTTGCTTTTATAAACAACGAGTTTCTAAACTTATCCATGTTTACTTACATACACCCTAAGTTTAAAAAAAAAGCACAATCAAACATTTACTTCCCGTTCCTTTTAAATTTGCAATTGCTTCAAGTTTTAAACAATTCAAGCAAAATGAATTACATTATATAACCGAACTTATCCAAAATTGTGTACCATTGAATTCATATTAGTTATTAATGTACTAGATTATACCCCGGAAATGTTCCGGGGTTGAGAAATCTAATATGACATATCAATTTTACATATGAAATAGAAAGATGCGCTTTACAGTTACATGCAGGAAAGATTCGGTTAGCACCTAAACAAAAACAATTAACAATGTATTTCCAATGTTAACACCTAACCTTAAACAATGTATAACTCTAATATTAATACCTAACCTAAAACAATGTACAAATCCAATGCTAACACATGATGAAAATAGAATTCATATTTACTGATTTGAACATAATTAGTTACTTACCTATACATGATTAATGAATAACCTGAAGACTTTGTGCTTTTTTTTTCTGTATGAACGAAACCCCACAAAAAATAGTCGTTTTTTTCTCCGTTTTTTATATAGCAGTATGGTATTCGTTGGATAGATAATAAAACGCTTGTTAATTTGGTGTAATTTTTTTCTTTAAAAAATCTCGTATATAAAAGATATTAACGTTTAAAAATTATGGGAGGAAACGTAAGAGATAAAAATTTAAATTTGTTTTTAAATTCTTTTTTCCTAAAATAACTCAATTTAATTTGAGTAGATTATATTTTATATTATTATTTGTTTTTTTAAATTTGCCACATGGCATGACACATAGCACACTTAAAGAGGAGAATGCATCCTTGAGTGCCATGTCATTAAAATTGCTTTCTTTTATTATATACTAGATTATACCCCGGGAACGTCCCGGGGTTGAGAAATCTAATATGACATATTAATTTTACATATGAAATAGAATGATTCACTTTACAATTACATGCAAGAAAGCTTCGGGTAACACCTAACCTAAAACAATTAAAAATGTATCTCCAATTCTAAAGTCTAACCTTAAACAATGTATAACTCTAACATTAATATCTAACCTAAAACAATGTATAACTCTAATGCTAACGCATGTTGAAAATAGAATTCATATTTACTGATTTAAATATAATTAGTGACTTGCCTATACTGATTAATGATTTACCTGAACACTTTGTGTTTTTTTTCCTGTATAAACAAAACCCCACAAAAAATAGTCGTTTTTTTCTCCTTTTTTATGTAGCACTATGGTACTCGTTGGAAAGATAATAAAATGCTCGTTAATTTGGTGCAATTTTTTTCTTTAAAAAATCTCGTATATAAAAGATATTAACGTTTAAAAATTATGGGAGGAAACATAAGAGAAAAAAATCCAATTTTATTTTAAATTTTTTTCCTAAAATATCTCAATGCCACATGGGATGACACATGGCACACTCAAGGAAGAGAATGCCTCTTTGAGTGCCATGTCATTAAAATAGCTTTGGTTTATTATATGTATAGATATAGATAACATTTTTTTTAACATCTGAATTTATCATCAAACATGTGTAGGATTAAAATTCTATTAAATATTAGACTATGAGTAATGGTTAATGCCCCCTAAGGGCATCTTTCCCCACATCATTATCATAATGCCCCTTCAAAGAATGTGTAACGGTTTACCCCTTTTAATACCCTTTTAATCATTACATTTCTTATTTTTCTCCTCTTTAAGACCATGTGTAATGGGCATTATGTGAGCATTAATGAGCTTGATAACGCCCTTAACACCATCCCTTTGGGCATTACAGGGGCATGAAGAAGGAGGGGCATTTCTAGTATAATGCCCAAAGAGGAGAAAAAAATAAGGAAAGTAATGATTAAGGGGCCATTAGAAGGAATTAACCATTACACATTCTTTGAATGGGCATTATGATGATGATGTCGTGAAAAATGCTCCTTAAGGGGCATTAACCATTACCCATGGTCTAAGCATTATACTAGAAATGCTCATCCTTCTTCATGCCCCTATAATGCCCAGGAGGACGGTGTTAAGGGCGTTATCAAATACCCACATAATGTCAATTACAAATGGTATATGATTCTACTTTTTTATATATAGTATCAATCCTTATATAGAATGGTAACCCCTCCTGAGAGGAGTGAATTAACAATTGAATGCATTTAAGTGAATCTCCTACTTACCAGAAAAAGTGTTAGGGATAAAATTAATAATTGATACTGTTTTGATTTAATAAACAAACTGGTACTGTTTTGATTTAATAAACAAACTGGTACATCAAATGTTGAATAATTGTCTTTTCAAAAAAAAAGGGGGGTTGATTAATTGAATGCATTTTGCAGTTCAAAAAAAAAATTGAATGCATTTAGTCATGTAACATAATTCGATCTGTTCCTTTAAGAAAATGTTGAAGGAGGGCACGAGGAGGATAAGTTAACAATGGTGGATTGATTCGCAATTTTGTTTTAATACGATAATCTTTATTGTTTTATAAGAAAAACTTTTATAAGGATAGATGAAGTTAATAACAAGAAAGTATACGTTTAGCCCACGCCTTAGAGCATGTTTAGCTCTCCTTATTGGCTTATTTCCACCTCTTTATAATTTATTACTTTTTCAAAAAGTTTTTTTTTGAATGGCAAACAACATTTTATTCCAATAACCCAATCAATATTTACATGTTGGTTCTATTAGCAAGATGCTATATAGAATCGGTTATACTAAAGCCTACCCAACCCGGATTACATTGACTTTCCCCACACGATAATTATACAACTTGATTACAATTCAAAAGTACGCCATTTGTTCCAATCTTTCGTGATTCCGGTTGCTCTATTAGTGATCCAAAGGAATGCTTGCACCTTGATTTCCCCAAGTAGTTCGTCGAAGTGCACTCTTTTTCCTTGAAAAATTTTCTTGTTTCTTCCGTTCCATATTACCCAACAAGTGGTGAGTAAGATTGCATATATGACTTCCTTCTTTGATCTTCTAAGGTTATTAATGTTGCTCGCCTCCAATAGATCTCTGAAATTGAAAGTAAATAGAGGAGGTATATTACACCATTCGCAAACCTTCTGCCATACATTTGCAGCCACGAAGCAATGAACAAAGAGATGATCCGCGTTTTCAGAGTAGTCGCCACATAAGCTACACATTGGTGAGGTGCTGATTATCTTTCGCCTGTTTAAGCCCTCCAAGGTTGCAACCCGATCTTGTTCTGCTCTCCAAGCAAGGATGTTGACTTTCTTTGGGACAAGCTTCGACCATTTAAAAGGATAGAAAGGGACAGCCGATGCAGAAAGTAGACCACGGCAGGAAGCAGCACTGTAGAGTCCAGAGGATTCTGCCGACCAGACCTAGGGATGAGCATCCAGTCCCGAATACCGATCCCGAACCGACAAAATACCGATCCCGTACCGAACCGATACCTAACCAAGGGTGTTCGGTATCGGTATCGGTACCCACATTTAGAGGTTTTCGGTTTCGGTATTATCGGTATCGGTACGGGATCGGTATCGGTTCGGTATTTTAAGGTAAAATACCGATACCACACCGGTACCGTACCGATACCGATACCGTACCGGTATAATCGGTATTGGTTTTTTGGAATTTTCGGTATCGGTATTGTCGGGATCGGTATCGGTTCGGTACCGATACCGTCCCGAGCTCATCCCTAACCAGACCCACTTATCAGCAGCAGAAGAGAGAGAAGCGGGGGACAGCAGCAGATTGCATTCCAACAGTTCTTGACGTTCAATGTCCAGCAGCAGCTCACGCCTCCAAACCCAACCCGTAACCCAGGAGTTCCCCTGCAAAACTAAACGGGCTGCAACTGTGCAGCCCTTGTGAGATTCTAAAGCGAATAGATTAGGAAATTTATACCTGAGCGGTGTTCCTCCGAGCCAGCAGTCGAGCCAGAACCAAATGTGCAACCCGTTACCAAGTACCCCTTTGAAAAGATTTTCAACCTGGATATTGAGGCTTTCAAAATCACTTCCAACTTTAACAATACAGTTCCATACCCCCGAAACGGCTGATTTAATTGGTAAGAATGCCCAGGATCTTTCGTTGTGATGGATCGACTCAATAACTTGCTTCCAGAGGCTTTCGCCCTCGGCTTTAAAACGCCACCACCATTTTAATAGGAGGCTCATGTTCATATGTTGAAGGGAGCCCAAAGCAATTCCACCTTTTTCTTTTGGTCCGATTACACGCTCCCATGCTACCCAAGAGGTCTTACTTTTTTCATCCGTGCCGCCCCAGAAGAATCTACGCCTGAGTTTTTCTAAATGTTCGATAACTTTCTTTGGAGCCCGGAATAATGAGAAATGATAGATCGGAAGACTATCTAAAACAGACTTTAGCAAGACCACACGCCCACCGATTGAAAGCGTTTTGGCTTTCCACTTGGATAGCCGCGAGCAACAAGTATCGATAACACTCTTCCAATGTCTTACTTGATTCATATTTGCCCCAATCGGTACCCCGAGGTATTTGAAGGGGAAGCTGCCTTTATTAACATTAACTGATTGTGCAACACCCTCAATGCTTGTTTCATCTACCCCGATACCGAAGAGATTGGTTTTCTGAAGATTTATTTTCAGCCCCGAGATGAGGTGGAAGCATCTAAAAAGCCGTATAACATTATGGATATGGTTGGGCTCCCACTCACCAATTACCACCACATCATCCGCATACATGAGATGCGAGATAGATGGACCCGAGTTTGGAAGAGAAATACCTTTGATGAGATGAAGCTCCTCGGCCCGATTCATAAAACAGGATAAGGCCTCCATGGCAATGATGAAAAGGAAAGGCGAATGAGGGTCGCCTTGTCGAACTCCACGATGGCATTGGAACTCCCAAGTAGGTGAGCCATTTAAGAGTATCGATGCCCTCGCCGAGACTAGAATTCCTTTCACCCATTTTCTCCATCGGTCCGGGAAGCCCATTTGTGCAAGAATTTCCAAAATGAAGCCCCAATTCACACTATCGAAGGCCTTTTCAAGATCCACTTTAAGAAAAAATGACGGTTTTTTGGATTTTTTAGCCCAAGAAAAGATTTCGTTAACGATAAGGGGGCCATCCAAAATGTTGCAATGGGAAAGAAAACCGGATTGATTAACGGAAATAATGTCTTCCATCAATGGCTTGATACGGTTTGCGAGTACCTTAGAGATTATTTTAGAGATGCTCCCAAGAAGACTAATCGGCCGATACTCGTTAAGTGACACCGGGTCGATGCATTTGGGGATGAGAACAATAAAAGAAGAGGCGCATTTTTGGCTGATTTCCCCGTGTTCATGGAAGTCTTCAAGCACCTTAACAATATCCTCTTTAAGTAGATCCCAGAAGTGCTTGAAAAAACCAAAATTGAAGCCGTCGGGTCCGGGCGCTTTGTCGCTTTCGCATTCCCAAATTGCAGATTTGATTTCTTGCATAGAGAAAGGTTGGATAATTTCAGATGCAGCCGAAGGAAGGATGCGGCTGATGTTGGGACAAGAAAAGGCCGGTCGGTTGTAGAGCTTTTCACTAAACTTTGTTGCGAAGAATTTCCTTGCCTCCCATTTCATCTTAATTGGGTCGGAGACCCATTCCCTATTGATAAGAAACCCATTTACTCGTTTGCTGTTGTTGTTAAAGTTCACCATTCCATGAAAAAAGCTAGAGTTTTCATCGCCATCTAACGCCCATTTTATTCTAGATTTTTGTTTAATGTCATCGGCTTCACTTGTTTTTAGTGTTTCCCATTCCCGTTTAGCTTCGCCCCATGCATTTTTTTCGGAGTCAGACAGAGGGCGTTGTTCCGCAATTTCATCAAATAAGTATAATCTTTTTTCACAATCAAGGTGTTTCTGTTTCTTTTTTTCTCTTTCCAAGGCCAGCCATTTTTTGATTGTCTCCTTGATGAACTTTAATTTGCTAGCTAAAATCTCATCGCTCTTACCCGAGAATTGTTGCTCCGCCATGGCATTAATAATCAAATCATGAAAACCAGGAGCCTTTAACCAAGAATTGAAGAAGTGGAAAGGTGTGGGACCGAAAGTTATCTGCTCTGTGGAAAGGGTTAGTGGGCTATGATCCGAATCCTTTCTCGGGTGAGCCGTAAGGGCTGCATTGGGCCATTTGTCCCAAAAATTTTGCGACACCAGAATTCGATCGATCTTACTAAACTTTTCACCAGAAGTGCGGGTGAATTTACGCCCCCCATCGAATATTCAAGTAAGCCATTATCATCAATGAATGCATTAAACGCTTGGGCACATGTAGGATTAAAATTTGAGTTCAGGCGTTCGTCCGGCTGACGTACCGCATTAAAATCCCCTAATAAAACCCAAAACCCAGGTTGATTCTCAATCTGACCCGTAAGGAATTCCCAAAGTACATTCTTTGCATCAAGACCTTGAGGAGCATATATATTTGCAATATGTATTGTAATACCGTGTTGCGGGATCAAACCTGATAGTATTAAAGCATGACGGTGTTTAACAGAATGAGTACAGTTGAAGTAACCTGGATTCCAGATGCTAATGAGACCGCCAGAAGTGCCTTCCGCATTCACCCAGTCAAACGCCACCGGGCGTTTTCCCCAAATTTTATTAACCGGAATTTTTGAGCCATCACTTCTCATGGTTTCTTGAATTGCAACGAAGTTCGCTTTGTGTTCCCGTAAGGTGTCACCAATGGAGAGCATTTTTGGGTCCTCCCCGATACCCCGAACATTGTATGATAAGAAAATCATTGGGGAACATGGTGCTCACCTTCATCCCGAATGGATTCCTCAAGTTGAGATTCAAATCCAGATGTAGTAATACCAATGGCTATACCCAGACTTGCAGTAGCCTGTACCTCGTCAATTGGGGAGGTAGGATAAGCAGGGACCGTAGGGGCAGAACCAGAGGAAAAACGGAAAAGGTTGCAGGGGGGATCAGCCGGAGGGGGAGGGGGGGAGAGGGAATCGGAACGGTGGGGAAAGAAAACGAAAGAGGGGATGGTTTAGAATGGAAGGAACGGAGAGGGCCTCTGGAAGAACCAAGGTTGAGGGAAGGGGCGGTAGAAGCAGAGGTCGAATGGGAAAGGGAAACAGGAGAAGAGAACAAGTGGGCTGGAGAAGGGGAAATGGGCTCAAAAGGGGAAGATGGGTCAACACATGGATCCCCAAGAGAAGGAGACTCAAGTCTGGGCCTTTTGCGACTTGGGAGCCCATTAACCCTAGGTGGGGAAAAGCCTGCAGAAAAGATGGACGTGTCCAAGGGGGTCCCACTCGCATTTAATGTGTTGCTATTACCAGGAATGTTTTCCTTGGAAGTTGTGTTCATGCAGCCCTCAACATAATTATTGTTCATGCAGTTTACGTTGGATGACCCAGGAACCGAAGAGTTCGACGTTTCATTTTCCGATAAACTTTTTTCTGCCTGATTCATGTTCCCAACTGGGTCGGAAGCTGCCGGCGATGTTACCTTTGCCGGCGAGGGATTTTTGCAAGGTGATTCCAAAGGGAGTTCTCCTTCCTCCACTTCCGAATCCAGCATAGTGGCGTCCGGGGAAGACGGATTCCTAACCTGATCACCTTGATTAGGAACAAGATTTTTGGTTGAACAAAAGTCCAGGACCCACAAGGGATCAATTTCCTGCACCCATACTGAGAAGGTTTGATTATGGCATGTTACTTGAATTTCACCCTCAATGCAGTTTCCATGTTGAACGAGGACAGCCATAGTCTCAAAGGAGAGATTTCCATCTTTTATAGAAGCTTGCGATTCATGAACCACAGCCCCAAACTTTTCGCCAATATGGTTCATCACCGTCTTGTCCCAGAATTGCAAAGGGACACCCAAAATTTTTAACCACGTAACTCTTTCAAACATGATATCTTGTCCCTGCCATGTTTCAAGAGACAAAAACCATTGTTTCCAAAGTTCAGTCTTGGAAGAGAGGAACTCCCTAGCTTGCTGAGAACTTTGGAATATAAGAAAAACATTCAATCCGCCGGCATAGCAAAGGGTCACCCTATCTGAATCGGCTGTAGATAGAAATTGTTCCATACACGCAAGTCTATTAAGATCCAAGGCCTTACCAATAAGGGAGGATTTTTTCCAGGAGGAGGTTTCAGGGAGTGGACGGGTAGGTAGGTGAATCGTTAGTGAGGGGGTGAAAGGGTCAGGGATACCAGTGGTGACAGCACGGAAAGAAGGGCCATGGTTGGGGAACCAGGTTTTGGTGGGGGCACTAGAGGTGGGGATAGGTGGTGGAGGAGGTGGACGAGGGTGGGGGGGATGGAGGTTAAAGGTGGGCCACGGGGATGAGAAGGCTTCTTATCATTCTTACCAAACTTTGCTACATTAGCAATCAAACGAGTTCTCCCCAGAGAAGTTTGAGAAAGTTGCTTTGCCATATCCGTTGCATCTATGACATCCTCAAACCTAATGAAAGCAAAATATCTACCCATCTTGTCTTTTCTTTTCGGAAGGAAGGCATCTACCATGTTACCAAGGGGTTTGAAAGTTCGCCAAAGGTCTTCAAGAGAACACCAACCAGGCAGATTGGTGATGAAGAAGGAGGTTGTTCTTTCGTTTTCGACGTACTGGTTAGGTTGCACATTCGGTTGAGGTCTCCTACGTCGCCGGGGAAGCTCCCAGCTCCCATCGTTATCGGTGTTACCAAACTCCTCAGACACTCTCACATTGTCTCTCAAACTCTCATTTCCTTTCTCACTTTCTCGCTCATACTCTCTCTCACTCTCTCTGGTGTTCACTCCCTCACTCTCTTTGGTGTTCACTCCCTCACTCTCGCTCATTCTCTCTCTGTGGTGTCAACAAATTTGGACTTTTTCAAAAAGTTAAGTGATAAAAAAAAACAAGGCCCATATGTCATTATAATTTATTGATGGATATTTACTTACATGCCCTCATTATATCCTTATAAGTTATACCTACCATCCTTGTATCATTTTTTTGTCATTTTACTTGAATAAAATAAGCGATTAATACGTGATCACCTGATGCTCATAGTTGTGCTTACTTGGGCCTTAAATTATACGTATAACTTCCACATTCACATGGGCTATTTTCATTCATATGGGCCTTGTTTTTTTTTCAGAGTTAATCGCTTATTTTTTCAAACTTAATGTGATGCGATTACTTTACAATTATAAAATGACTACATTCTATACAAGTATAACTTATTGTATTTCATCGTGTATTGATTATTTTTAGGAAGAAACTTACACTATTAAAAGACAATGAAGAGGATATGTCATCCGAGCCTAGAGTAGAAAACTCAGACATCCCCAACAGTCACCGAAGTATAGGAACTCCGGTGACCTATGCCTCGGCTGATAAAAGGCCTATGAAGACCCAACTCTAGTATAAATACCTCATCATTAGCAAAGAGAAAGGTATGTTGCCTTACCACCGAACCACAATCTCTCTCAACTCTTTATCTTATCCCAATCAATACTTATTCTCATGTTCAATAGTGATACAAAGAAATCCCCTCCGTGACGAGCCTATCAATGTTCTCTTGGGCTCAAGACTCAATTCAATTTACCGCCTTCTTCGAAATCCATTTCGCTAATTACCTAGAGGACCAATATGTGGATAATTTCACATGTGTACACTTGTTAAGATTTTGATTTTATTGAATAATTCATATTTTTGCTTCGTATCAACATTTTATATTAAAAAAAAGTAACAATTAGAATATTTAAATGGTTTTTACTAAAAAAAATTAAAAAAAGAAAGAAAATTAACTTTTTTTTAACGGTCAACAAATCAATCCTGATCACTCACGAAGTACCCACGGGCAAAGGAGTACTACGAGAGTAACACATGTCCACCAATAATTTCACACCAGTTTTCGAGGAAAACCAGCCGCCCGAAGGCCTATTGCGATAAACCCGACCCACTAACAGCATTTTGATGCTGGTAGAACTCAAACTATCCACCTCAAATAAGAAAAGTAAGGAGGTGTGATTGGCCCAAAATTAACTGGTGAAAACCCCTACAAGGCTACTTTAACTTCAACTCTGTCTCATCTACCGCTAGATCAGTTTCTGACACGAGCAGATCAACGGCCACGATTTCCTAACCCTATATCCTTAAGTTTCCTTAATACTCACACATCACGTTTCTTTCTGGTGTTGTCTCTATTTTTATTTTGTTGTTGAAGCTATCTCTTTCTACCATGGAGACGGAGCTCAAAGATCTATTCGAAGCCGCAAAGAAAGCGGCCGACGCAGCCGCCGCTCACGGCGGCGCCGGTGATTATTCGCCGGAGGAAGATCGGTGTATTGATGCATTAAAAGCGCTCAAGAAGTTTCCCGTTAATTATCAAGTCCTTGTTTCTACTCAGGTATAAAAAAAAAATATTTTGTATTTTATGTATATACTTGTTTTATGAATTTGTAGTGTTAATCGCAAACTTATGTTATGGATTCGTACATGTGTGATTGTTTTGTGAATTGTGTTACATGTTTGACAAACCTAGGGTTTTTATTATTTGGAACCCTTTTTTTTGTATCTAATAGTAACATTATCAATTTGTTAAAACTATCTAATATTTAGTGAAATTGTAACAAAGAGAAGAAAATTTTACTAGAAAAATTAAAGAGATGAAATGTAAGGCACTTCAGTAAGAAAACTGTGTTTTTTGGGGCTTTCCTGTTATTAATGATATATGTTTATTGTTAAATTACATATTTTGGTTGTTTCTTTTGCTTTTGTTGATCTGTGAAGTATCTGTTTATACACTCTGTATGGTTTTTGAATTTGTTTTCGGAATTTCGGTTAGCATTTAAGGTCTCATGCCGTCAATATATGCATTGGTTATGGCTAATAAAGTATTTGTTTGCTATCGTTATCACATATAGCTGTATAGGCACAAGCACATATTTTTCTATCTTAAGTTTTGAACTAGATTGATCATATATTATTCAAGCAGTTCCCTCGAGTTTGTGCTCTTTCTCTCTATTTGGTTGCTTGAGGTGTACTACAAAAAGAAGTTGGGACATTTTACACTGGTGATAAATGGTGGATGAGAAAATTAAATTATTAAAATTTAGTTTTTTTGTTCATAGTATTTGGTACTTTGCTTGTACAAAAGAGATAGAACATTTAGGATTCTACTTTAGAAGCATGCCTAAATGTGGCTTTGTTTCCAAGTAATGTACATATTATGAAGTATAAACACTAACGTTGTTGTTGTGCTTCGTTATACAAATGATTTTGTGTTTATTCCCAAAGGCGTAAAGTGAATAGTCCTGTGATGCTTGATTCTATCTCTTTATTATGCTATCGTAGTTGATGCTTGCCTTTCTTTAAGTTTAGGCTTAAAGATATATTGTTAATCTGTATTATCATCAGATTGTGTAAGCTTGTGGAACTGAAAATGGAGATACAGTTTTGTTTCAGAATGACTTGTTTCAATGTTTTATTAATATAATCAGTTAATTTACTCTGAAATGAGTATGAATATTCTTATATTGGTTACTGCCCCAACATCAAATTAGATATATAGTTATTCTTAAGACGATGAAAATTTATGCAAAATGCGATCATTTCAGGTGGGGAAGCGGCTTCGTCAACTAACAAAACATCCTAGAAAGAAGATCCAGTCCCTAGCTGCTGAGCTAGTTGAAATTTGGAAAAATATAATAGTTGAAGAAACATTAAAGAATAAGAAAAATGGGAGCTTGGATACCAAAGAATCTGTAAAATCCCCACAAGTGCAGAGAGTAAACTCAATCAAGGTTGAGAAACACAGTCATAGTGTTGCATCATCATCTTCAGACAAAAAAGTTAATGTTGCCAAGGTCGAAAAGCGAGAAGAAATTAAAGTTGAGCGTGTTACCAAAGAAGAAAATAATCGAACCAATAAGCCGACAATAAACAGTGTGGCCCCACCAAAGCTGACCTCCCTTGTTTACTGTAAGGATCCTGTACGAGACAAGATTCGTGAACTTCTTTCAGAAGCATTATGCAAAGTTTCTGGGGAGGTTGAGGATGAATTAAAGGATGAAGCGGAAGCATGTGACCCGTACAGAGTCGCTGTTTCAGTGGAGTCTGCAATGTTTGAAAAGTGGGGGAGATCCAACGGTGCACAGAAGTTTAAATACAGATCAATAATGTTCAATATTAAGGATCCAAAGAACCCGGATTTCAGAAGAAAAGTGTTGCTTGGGCATGTGAAGCCGGAAAGGATTCTGGAGTTGACCCCTGAAGAGATGGCGAGCACTGAAAGACAAATGGAGAATGTGAAAATCAAGGAAAAAGCTTTGTTCGACTGTGAACGAGGTGGGCCGCCAAAAGCTACGACCGATCAGTTCAAGTGTGGTCGATGTGGGAAAAGGAAGTGCACTTATTATCAGCTGCAGACTAGGAGTGCTGATGAACCCATGACAACGTTTGTAACATGTGTTAACTGTGACAATCATTGGAAGTTCTGTTGAGGAACTCTTCCGAGCCACCCTTTTTCAGGTGATGTAAACTTTCGAACTGTCATAGTGTTATTTTTATTCGGATTCTGTATGTCAACTGTAGTGAGATGTAGGTGTCGTGATAACTTGCCTTATTTGAAACACATTTAGTTATACTCTTGTACCTCTTCCTTATCATATTCGTGGTTATCTACTTTGCGCTTTCTGGTAATCTGCTATCTTTGTCATAACCTATGCTCATGTTTCTTATATTTGTATGCATGCTATATGCGTTTGGATACACTTTATTTAATAAACTGAATGCATCTTTTTAATAAATTTTATTGACGAAAAAATAATTTTAATTTTCATGAAAAATAATTTTATGAAACTAATGGTTGGCTTAATAGTATACGGTGTGATAATGCAGAGTGGAGTTGCCCCTCCAAGCCCAAAAAAAGCATGTGTGGTGTGGCGTGGAGGAGGGGGCGTTTTTGGTTGTTATTTTATTTGAAATGATGAAATCAAACGCCATCAACCTGCTCCACCAGCCTCCGCTGTCACAGACCCTGCTTGGAACAGGAAACCCTGCTCCGTTGTCATCATAGACCCCATAACCATCAACCGCCACCGTCATCACAGACCCCAACCCAAGAACCAAAGGCAGCCACATCACCATGACGAAGAGCCCCACGCCGGTGGGAAGCCCCAAGCCAGCTTCCACGCTACATGGGGGCGGTTTTGATGACGTGGAGAGTCTTTTGTACCATCTATCACGTTGTAGGTCGTAGGGCTTGCTTGTTAGTTGTTTGATTACAATTTGAAACTGATTAGTGATTACGTGATTACATTTACTTGCTTTTCCGATAATCTACTAATATATGAAATATATGTAAACATTTCATTAATGCACAACTCATGTTTTAAATTTCCACAACTAGACATACGACTTCTAAACCCAAAGGTTGGTGTAGTCACACATCTATTTCAAACAAATTCTAGAACCTGTAGAATATATACACCAGCAACACACATGACATATACAAATCTTTATTACATCTTAACACAAGTTCCATGGAACAATATTACCAAACTCTAGTCTAGTCAAGTCTAGTCCTCCATTTCTAGGTACAATGATGATGATGATGATGTTTCTTGTTTGCCTGAAACACTTCTGAGCTCTTATAAAAGATGCATGCTCTCCTTTTATAATCCATGGGTTCTCTTCCATCATCTTTCCCCATTAATGCCTCCATCTCCATCAACTCCACCTCTTCATTCACATCTTCTTTCTTACATTCTTCCATTTCATCACAATCTTCTCTACCCATCTCATCTTTTTGTAACTTAACCTCTTGCCTATCACCACCATTACCACCACACTTCATGGCCAACTTCTGCCACTGCAACCGTTGCCGGACTTTCAAGCTCCGGCAACTAAAAGCATGGTCAGTAACCGGTTGGGGGCAAATTGAGCAAGTTTGTGTAGTTTGGAGAGTGGGTGTGGTGAAAATATTGTGGGTCGCCATTGTTTGGATTAAGATTATGGTAGGTTTGTCATTGGAGTTAGGGATTATATAATGGGACAGACAATAATAGATGAAGTGCCACGTGTCAAATAGTGTTTGTCTAGAGTGGTGTAGAATGAAGGTGTTTTGGACACGTTTTGAATAGGTAGGTGAATGTCATATGGTTTGGTGGGATGCTGGCAAAACACAAAATTCATAAAACCGAGATAAAGTTATCCTCATCCTCAACTGCAGATTTGGTTTCATAGATTTTGCTTAATTTCAGTTAAATCTAATAATCTGGTATTTGACTAACAAAACATCAATAAGTCAACAAGTGTATACATTTATAATACTAAATTGTTAGTTTCAAAATATAAATCATTTATATATTATAGTTCAAATAATTTATTAATGTAAAAAAGTGAACTTGAACTAAACATGTATCAATGAACACATTGGAGGATTTTGCCTATTAAATATTTAAAAGTTGACATATCATTGGTATTCAATATGTTCTTAAGAAAACTTTAAACTTATTGCAAAATCTTGGAGATAAAATAACGAAAAAGCTACAAAATTTACAATAACCTGAATGAAGTTGCTGTAAAAAAAAAAAAAAAAAAAAGGATGACAATTCTTCCATGTAGGTTTGTTGAAAACTGAAATGGATTGTAATATTACAAGTTAACAGTTTAATACAGTATATAGTTAGCAAATTAATCACCATATCATGTTTTAAGCAACAACTATTAACAGAGACCGAGACCGAAGACTTCCATATTACCTAATCAGTTTAGGACTTAGAAAATAGTACCAGATGATGAATCAAACTTTCTATCAAGGAGAGTTTGCATTGGAGAATCTTGTCTTATTTTCGGGTTTATATGCACAGCAACATTGAAAAAGTAGTGGAATCAGGGGAGAAACCTCGGTTAATCATCTCCTCAAGAAACATTTTTGCTTCCTGAAATTCTTTTTGCTTCAGAAATTCTTGAACAATAACATTGTATGTGACACTACTTGCCAAACAACCATTTTCTTCCATCTTTCTAACCAATTCTTTAGCTTTACCGAACAACCCTTGTTGGCAATGCAGACTTATCATGACTGTATATGTCCTAACATTGGGTGTCAGTCCTTTAAAACATAGTTCATCAAACAGATCTATTGCCAACTGATGCTTCCCACATTTTCTACAACCATTAATCAAGATAGTATACAAACCAACATCTTTCATTAGTTCATCACTTCCCATAGAGCGAAAAAGAGCCAATTACAGTAATTGATTAACACAGTCACATACATTGCCAAAGTTAGTGTTCGGTGTTCCCGTTGTGACGAACACCATATTGGAAATTCATTAGTGAAGCCGGCCCCAATAGCCCATCATGACAACCGAATTAATCCAAGCCAAAAGGCTTCACCAATCTTAACACGATCCTAAATGTTCATATTTGCCTTTGAAATGCTTTCTACATAAAATTCGTTTTATAAGAGTATCTTTGTAACATCCGACCTATTCTAAATTTCTCTTGCCCTGTCACCCTTAACAATGACATGCTCCTCTCGTTCCCAGCCAACGTGCCTAAAACACCTTAACGGTATTTATGGCCGAACATTCTAACTGCAACGTTGTAAGAATTACCTAAGGTATCACAATCTCTTACATAGATGTTTAATACTTACAGAAAATGCAGTTTCCAAATGTCCTATATTTAACATTATGTAACCTAAAACTGTTCACAATAATCTACACTGTTTTGTTTCAAGAACAAGTCAATGGTGATACAGATAACGTGAAACAATTTGTTAGCATCCTACTTAATTACACTTTAACCGCTTGGTGTCACCTTGTTTGCTCTGTCATCCTCCTCTCAGCGGCAATACCAGCTGCTACAGCTGGCGGCAAATGCATTAAATCTGAAGCTGATTCTTCAGTCTTGTGCTGTTCAACTGTGGATGGGGTAACTTTGAAGAGAGACTCCACATCTTTGAGTGTAAACAAAGGTTGATCTTGATTCTTTTTGTTTCCACTTATAAATGAACCACCATCCCGGCTTTTGTTAAGTTTATATAAGCTCTCTTCAACCGTGTCTTTCACCTGTCAAACAAAAAAATATGCATTATAAAATGCTTCATATTTGCAACACACACATATATACACATATACATAGGGAGTGCTTCCAATACGAAACCAACTTTAAGAAACCACATAAATATATGTATGTGTTGTTGTAAAAGTTGTAGTGGGGGACATAAGAGCATGTGCGTAAGAAACCAATATAAAGTAGAGAACTGCATAAGCATGTGTGCATAACACTTCTATGTAACTGTCGCACTTTTTTTTACTTGGAATTGGTTTTGTATTGAACCCCCTCACACACACACACATATATAGAGAGTATAGGCATTTTTTTGATCAAAAGGAAGCATACTATGAAACGGTGAACTAGTGTTTTGTTGGTCTGACCGATGCGATGAACCCTGCCAATAGCTTGTGCTTCAGCTGCAGGATTAAGTAGTGGTTCTACAAGAATAACATGTTGTGCTTCTAACAGATTAAGCCCATTGGCCCCATGTTGAACCAAAAGCAGCAACACCTGAACCGAATTTGTTTTTGTCTGCTTACTTTTCTTATCCACATGATCATCTACACCAATTTTCTCTCCTTTAAATCGACTGATGGCAACATGTGATTTCCTGAAAATTTATTTTTATAGAATGTCGGTTCACCATCACCACATATTTTTACTTTATAATCGAGCAATAACATGGAGATCTGTATAAGAGTAGTTCAAAGTAAACGTACCTCCCTCCTTTCATCCTGATGAAACTGATATCGTTAGCTGTGAAAGCATGTTCCAACACATCGAGAACATCATTCCAGCTAGAGAAAACAAGAATTTTGGCTTTTGGATTTGTTGACCCGATACACAGTATTCTCCTTGTCACCGCTACAATCTACAAAATACCAAATTCTTGTCTAACACATATATTCTTAAATAAAGGTCCATCTAGCATTCTGTCTAACTTAACAGTTGACAACCCCTGATCTGAGAATTATAAACTTTTCACCTTGGAAGGTTACACTATAACGTATGGATGTAAGACCTATACTCTAAATCTAAACTTAAGTTGGTTCTTTCATATTTTTTATCACAAAGTATATAACTTTTTATTCAAGAAGTCTGATTAGATGTATACCTTTGTGCTATATGAACCTTTGACAATCACGGAAGCTTCTGAGCTTTCAAAACTATAAACAGATGCACCGGGTGACTTATTTAGTGTATCAACAACATAAGCAACGTTCCCATATTCTGTGGGCTGTCTACATGTTGGACACATCACCCATTTATCATGAGACGTCCCATTGCGATAAATCCACCTCTCAGTCATCCCAAGAAAGCCTTTTAAACACATGTGATGCAAAAAAGAATCAAATATAATAATCAAATAATGCAAAACTGACGATAAAGTAGCAAGAAACTTACATTTACAACAGGTGCTATGACCACAACGGAAAACCATCTTCTGATTGCTGAGCCTTTCTTGACAAACCGGGCATGTGTCATCCTCTAATTGGACTGACTTTTCATTTTCTCCCTTCTCAAAAGAATTAGCATCAGGGTTTGTCATAACTTGAGCCTGTGATGGTTTACACTCACCTTCTGAATGGGTATTTTGTTTTGACTGTACCAAAGTCTAGAAAACAGAACATGAATATTGTAAGTTCAACATATGTTTAGTTGTGTACATATCTCCACAGAAGCACTAATCACAAAAACAGCATTAACTGTACAATACAGAAGCACTAATCACAAAAACAGCATTAACCGTACGACAAATTGATAATATCATTTAATACCTTCAAATACCGAAGTTGCCCTTTTATACGTGATAGTGAAGATAGAGCAACAAATTTTTCACTAGAGTTTTCAACACTTGCTGTTTCTAACTCTTCAAGACTTAAAGCATCAATTGATTTATCATCTTCATTTTCACTCAACCGCAATCGTGAGGTTGCCATATTTAGTTCATCATGAGCATTAAGAACCTGAGCTTGAGCAATTGCTAAGGATCTTGCTTGAGCATACTCCTTACGCATTCCCTTATAAAATTTAACAATTTAAATACATATTGTATATGAAAACCCCATTTATGCTCCACAAGTTCAAAACAGAGTATTAAACTAAATAGCTACTTGAGCATGTGTAAGATGGCGTACGACTACAAATAACAAAAGAAGAGATAACAGGTCACATACCTCAAGAAGTGAGAGATGTTTTTTTGCGGCTGACATACCTTCTTTATCTAAGTGAGCCTTTGAATAGCTCTTTATAATCCCAAGAACAACTTCCAGATCTGAAGGAGATTTAGAAACCTGTTGACACATTAATCATTGGTGTATTTACATATGAACAATGAATGTATAAGCTTAACAAAATAATATGTTATATGATAATCTACCATCACAACATGATCACGTATGACACAAATTACCAAATAAGGCAACATAAGAACTTCAACTAGTGGTGGCTATTCGACCCATTTACTAATGAATTAGTACAGTGGTCTATGTTATAAATCTAAATAGCCAAAGGGTTGAAATAAAAATAAACTAGCTTATAAAATTATAGATCAAATGGTTTGAAAGTCACCCGAAGTGTATTTGTGATGTGTAAAACCTTGTAAGTCATTTTATTCAAAAGATTAGACTAATTATTTGTTAGAAAATTAGAATCTTTGGAGAAAAACTGTTTTTGGGCAACCCAACCCTGGCCACACACCAAACCTCACCCATTTGACTTATTATCCAACCAACCCATTAATCTATGTTCAATACTCACCATAACTTTGTCACCAATACCCCTTTTTCTCCCATCATCTTCATAGTTCACACTTGATGATTGTGAGGCTTTATCAGGCTTCGACAGAGTCCAATAAAAACGATTTAAAGCAGACTTCTTTTTCTGTAAATCTACAGCCTCCTCAGCAGATGTGATTACTCCTCCATCATGTCCCTTGTTAAGTCGAAACAGTCTGGCCTCGTAAACCTGAAAATTAGCAATAAAATAATATTACAAAAAAATGTGCTTCCTGTTTCAAAAAAATAATGTGATTTTAATTAAAACAGAAACCTGAAATAACTCGTCTAGTTCACAGTGTACACAGATGAGGCCGTCCCCATTGACTTGGCAATTTGGACAATATCTCACACGTTCTACATCCTCTTGTCTTGGATTTTCCATTGACTGGTCAAGTTCAAGAAGTCTATTCAGCAATGTTCTTCTAGACTCTTCCAATGAATCCAAACCAGTTTGGATATAATACTTGAGAGCAGTTATGCTCCTAAAGCTGAATTAAAAAAAAATGAATATGCAGAAAAAATAAGGTCCATTACAAAGTATATGTGCAGATCTATATTGATAAGCATAACAAGCACTTTGCTTTCAACGGGGAAGTCTCTAATCATCAAATATACAGCATACACGCAAATAATCAAATACACAGGTTAAGGTATATTAAAATGTGGTCTATTCCGAGGTCCTAATTTAAAAGAGTAACAAGTCAAAGCAGGTGACTTTTAAGTACAAGGCCAAATTGAAGCATGCTCATTTGACCAGCCAACACTATTTTTCCTAAAAGGGTTCATATATAATTAATGTATCAGATATTGTTACAAAACCACATGACTTAAACAATAAACTAGCTTTATATAAAGTGATTTATAAGGCCGTAAGCATTTAAATGCACTTTGGATGACTTTCAACTTGTTTGACCAACCCTTGCTTAACTAGGCTTTTATTATCACCCATTTGACCAGTTAGAGGTAAACATAAAAGTCAAGTTAACCCAATTGTATATAAATGGGTCAATATTTCCACCTCAAAGTTTTGTTGAACAATAAGCATATTCACAATTCATGATAATACTTATCAGACACCATTATGCGGTTGTGGAACTAATGCTTACAAGTCCTTCAGTTCAATTAAACTGCCCAAAAAATGACAGCAGGTAAGCATCTATACCGTTATAGAATGAATAGACATTCATGCAAGCATGATATAATAAATGATATATTGATAAAGGCTGTGTATTTGAAGCCAAAAGAAAATCTAAAGAACTTATCAACAAGGCAAAACAAAAGGAAAACAGAATCCAAAGATTACATAAGCTCACTACCGCAAAATCATATACATTGTTTTAGGTGCAAAATCATATACATTGTTTTAGGTATTTATGTATACATTTGATCCTTATGAACTGACTTTAAGTCTAACTTGACCACTTGAGCATCATTGATTAAAATAATTTTTTTTCAAAGATTACACAACCACAGCCAGAAACAGAAACAGAATATAAGTACACAAAAGGATAAGAAAAAACAGCAGATGCTACTACAAAGTACAAACCAGTCTGCAAGTCTTGATGTTCTAGAAGTATTAAGAGTTCCCGAAACAGCATCTCCTATCTTTCTGATCAAATCAGTTGAAGAATCCTTGTCTTGCTCAATAGTTTGCAGGGATTCAGCCCACCAAGCAGTATGCTGGTTTCTTCTATCATTAAGTGCATTGCAAACCTAGAAGAAAGAAGAAAAAAGATTTTATAAGCAACAAATGACAGATGCCTTGTATGTAAATGTCTAAAATACCAATCAATTATGTAGGTGGGTCTTTTGGACCAAAATTATGTTCTCAATAATCAGTAAGATAGCAAATTCAGATTAAAATTTTGGCAGCTTCTGAGACATCAGAAAAGGATTGCATTGTTTTGGGACAAGAATAATAAAAACTTAATTGGGAGAAGCTTGTCAGCAAGGAAGCAAACCTCAATAACACATTCTGTAATTAAAAATGAATATTTTATAATGCAAGTAAAAATTGTTTACAGAGATTACCAGCTCATATGATTTCCTGAATTCCTGCTGAGCCACATACAATCTTGAATTGAACACTAACAGGAATTTCTGTTTTAAATTGTTGCATGTCATCTGCAGTGACTGAAAACTGATAGATTTGGATAACATGGTATGCGGCCTACGCAGGGTATTTTTCTCATCATTTGAACCATTTAAAATATTATGTTGATCATATTTTTTGCCATCACACATCATGCATGTGTTAACATCACAGCTTTCAGGACCAGAACATTTAGAATACGGTTGACCTTCACTGGTCAAAGGGAGAATCTCAGAAAGGTTATAATGTATATGAATGTTTAATAAAGGATCAACTCTAAAATCTTCTGAATGCTCTTCAGCTAATTCCAGAGCTTCTTTATATAAAGATATAGCTTGAGAAAAATCTTGTTTTATTATAGCGATTCCTGCAAGTCCATTCAATGCAACAACGACCTTCCTTAGCGCCTCCTCCCCTTCTACCTTAGTCTTACCTACAAGAACCTATTAAAAAGAGAAATATAAAGATAAGCAACAAACAATGTTGCATGTAAAAGTACTTGATTAGTTGATTCATATGGAAAAATATTTAAGTAAACCAACTAGACGTGGCAATTTCGACGTGCTTACTTATGAATGTTTATTTCTCACGGGCCAAATGGGCAAAACTAAAAAAAAAACATCTAAAAGGGAAACTGATGTAAAGTCGAACAAACTGTAACTTTTATGCAAAAAAAAATTAAAATGATAATAATAATAATAATAATAATAAATAAATAAACAAAAATCCTAAATCACTTTATTCTACGAAACTAGATTATTACTGATATAATCTGAATTTTGCAATCATGGACACTAACAGTTAATTATATAATTATTAAGAAAATGGAGAAGAAAACGTTTCAGGTCAACCCAGCCCATTTCAATCCATACAAAAATGTACCCGTTTTAACCCAACCAAGGTTGACTTGTTATGCAATCAGCCTGACCCGCCCATTTTGCACCTATAAAACCAACCATTAGTATCTCCTCCATTGTCATGGGTGTCTGCTGCAGAGATCTTAAGCCTGAACTTCCTACTTGGGGATGACAGCAAGCTTGCCTTAATTTCAAGAGGGAGTTCAGCAGCTTTGCAGCCTCAACATGGGTAAGGACAGAGTCAGATGAATCATATCCTGTAAAATGAAGAAATTATATCTATACCTATAGAAGATTGTTAGACAATCTTCATTTAAGTATAAAATGGAAAACCCTGATGATAAAAATAAAGTATCCAACTTGGTACAATTTATATTCCGGGCAACCGACATTGTTTTCCAAGAAAAAAATCTCAAACTTTCAAATTTTATATTTAGGGTAATCTCATCAGGTAAAGTATGATTGTTAACTTCAAACAAAACTTTTGAAAGTGTGGAGGTTTATCAAACAAGAAACTGAAGTTTCGATGAAATACCCTAAGGAAACAAAAGATGGTTACCTGGAATTCAAATCGTACCAAAGTTAGTTACCTTTATATACAATTTGCCAGTGAAAAATTGCATGGAACTTGTCAATTACCTGCAGATTGGTCTTCAGATATATTACTTTTGAAACTCTGAATAACTTCCCTAGCATAAGTCAAACAAGTCTCATGTTGCCTCTGATAAAAGTGTTCTTCAATTGGTGTAAGAGATAGCCAAGAGAGACATTCTTCTTGCGGAGGCAGTAGCAACTCATCTGCAACATGTGCTTTTGAGGATCGCCACATTATTTGCCTAAAGAAATTATGTGTAAATTCAACAGCCCCTGCATCTCCCCCCTGCTGAAGAGGAATTAAGTAAATAATTAAAGAAGTCAAATATGAAAATTATATGTAAGTTAGCTATTACCTCATAAGGATCCTTAATAACATCAACCCACGACTTACGAACATCATATGGACTTGCTTTGAGAAATCTTAAGAGTCCATACAAGTCATCTAGCTCTCTTTGTATAGGGGTCCCAGTAATACACCAACGATACATAGCATGTAACCTCATAGCCATTTCTGTTGCAGCAGTTGCATAACCCTCAACCATTTGGGCCTCATCCAAACAAAGCCTCCACCAAGATATTCTGGTCAAAAGAGTTGGAATCACTGGGTACCTGATCAAAATACATTTCTTTGTGTTTAATAAGGTATCAAATGGACAAGTAAGGAAGTAACACGAGAGTTATTAGAATACTTTTTTTGGTATCTCATAAGACGGCGATCCCCGTCATGCCTATCAGTATCATGAGATAAGTCTTCTCTAAGCACGTCATACGTTGTTAAGACAATGTCAGCAGTAATTAGTTCACCGATTTTTGGAACAGGTTTACTAGAAAATGTAGTGGTTTTAACGCCTTCATAAACAAGGACTTTCAGTGAGCCCGGTCTTGTATGACTGCAAAGGAATAACATGAAGAAAGAGGAACATAATAAAACTACGTTATCAATGGTTACAAAAAAAAGAAAATGCAAAAGAGATTGTACCGAGTAATTTCAGCACGCCACTGAGGCAATATAGGTGCTGGGCATACTACAAGGGTTGCACCAGTAGCAACAGGGGAATCGGCTGCTATCAGTTCTAAGCAAAGTGAGCAAATATGTGCCTCATCACATATAACTACCTTGGAGCCTATGTATTTTCTTTTTCGTGTATTAACATTCAGGTCTGCATCTTTATTTATATCTGAATTTGTTGGGTTATATTGATAACCTACACAGTCAGCATGTTGCCACGCATCACAGACATCACACTGCACCCACAAACCTTTAAATTTGGAGCTTTCACTTACAGCCCCACACACACACTCAACGCGATCTCTTTTCATTCTTTTGATCTTAGGTTTCTGCTCCTCGCCATTCTCCTTTGAATCATCAGCTTTAGAGTCCAATTTTCTATGAGCAAATATACACGCAAGAAGTTCAACAGTTTTTTCCCAAACCCATCTCATCTGTTGTTGTCATAAATACAAAGAACCAACAAAACATGAGACATGAGAGATAAATAATAAAAGAATAGAAAAGAAAAAAAAACCTCTACGATGTTTAGGATCATCCTAGCACACAAATCACAATAACATATATTCTAAAACCCAGTTGGCGTTAAAAGCCAATAACATATAGCAAGACCTACCTGCGAGAATACCACCAGTGACGTAAGAAGAATTGTTCTCAGGATTCATTGAAACACTGCCCCTGCAAAACAAATACAGAAATGATGAAAACATTTTTACCTATTTTGTGGTAGAGCTAGATCCTCTATTTTGTTGGCCATTAATCACTCGGCTGCCAACTGTCCTGGCCTATAATCTCTCGGCTAATAGTTCTCTCTTGTTTTATCATTTTCTAAATTCAGTTTTTTGATTGTTACAAGAGACAAACCATCTTAATTGCCACTTGTAGCAAATAACATAGTCGTTAAAAGCTTAATCTTTTTGTAACATTTAATCAGAGCAATAAGGGATCACAAGAGATCAAATTCAAATTCAGATGTATCACAACCCTTCAGTTTGATTCTTGGTCTGCAATTTTAAACGAAGAACATGTAGATGTGTTTTGTGTTTGTTCCGGTGTCTCTTGTTGAAATCTAATAATAATATCAAGTACTAAAACTTGTTTCTTTCATATCTGAAAGTAGTATTCCTTTTGTCTCTTTCTTGTAAGTTGCTTAATAAGATTATTACATTAGATAATCCTCTTAATATAAAAGAAAAAATGTTTGAAAAAGTTCATCACAGATTCACATGAAGCCAAGACAGCATGCAAAATGCACAAGAGGCAAGTTTGGTGATATACCGGTACAAACCCAGTTAACATTGAGAAAAGAAAGTTAAAGTTGATTTAAGATTCAACATGGAATTAAGAAGTATTCAGGAACATTAGATTTTGTACCTAAATGAATTGTAATATATTTTAGAGCAGGAATCAACTAAATCCACTGGTGTGCATAGAGGTGAAACATATCGTTCACTAGGTTGACTTCCTGCCAGGTATCCCAATGTTCCTTTCTCTCGCTGAACCATCCAGAAAGCTGCACGCTTTTGATATGGTCTAAGCTCAGGAAGCAAATCAGGCAGGTCATCGACAGTTAGCATTGGGCTATCCCTGCAGTTATACAGACAAACCAGAGAAAAAAAATTATAACTTAGCCTTAATGTTTTAAATTAAATAAACATGTAAACCATAGTTATCTAGTATCAACACCATCACTCACTTTGACGGTTTTATTGCTTCATAAAAACCAGAAACATCAAACCTAGCTTGTTTCCTACTAACAACAGATTCTTCATCCGGTTCTAGTCCAACTGCCATGTCAGCAGGCATCTTATATCCATATCTAGCCTCAGAGGTCATTACTTCAGGGCGTAACCAAGCCATGACATTCATCATACTTTTTTGCCATGGTGATCTTCTTGCATCCTCAAGAAGTGATTCACAAGCCTCAAAAGTGTACTTTTGTATCTCGACCCGTAATTTAATAGATGGCAAACTCCCAGAAAAAGTCGACTCAACAGGCCGTAAAGTCAAATACCTCATATCAACCAAGTGAACAAGCCCTGAAACACCTTCACTAGGCCCATCAAAGTTACCAGTCACTATCACATGTGCATCCGTGTCCGACGATTCTCGCTTCTCAATGAATTCCAAATAGATATCACTAGCAGATATGTTAGCCCAATGCCAGTGACCTAGCTTCTGTTTCACTTTCATACGGCTCCGAGCGATTAAATCATTTACATTCCTCAACCGAAACCTTAACTTATACTTATCATCATCCCAAGAACACTGCTCCTCACTTTTCTGAACCTGAAACTCTTCACATACATTCAAATTTATCAAAACCACTTCTGCAATTTCATAATGCTCCTCTGAACCCCAATTACTCCTGTCGACTTCAATGTAAAACGGTTTTTCATCACCAGAGCTCTCATTTTCTAAAGCTTCGGATGCGTTTGGGTCGCATGATTCCCCTTTAGAAACACTGCCACTGTCACCGCCTCCTGCCCTACGTGGCCGAATCTGCTTTCTTCTACCCATTACTGATAACACATTACTGCAAACATTTAAAATAAGATATTTCAAATAGATACAGTCAACACAATAACATATTTGCACTTATTTGTGCTTAATAGTGTGAGTAAATGAAGTATCTGACTACAATTTCTATATTGAGTTCATCATAACTTCTTATTGAATTTTCTAAAAACCTAGCTCTTATAATTGCTCTATTAAAACATAAACATCTATTTCCTTACTTTGAAAAAACAAAATACCATACTTTTTAACGCATAATTTTAATTTTCTTTATTGGGAAAAAAAGCAAGCAAAATTGATGGTGAAAAAGTAAAGAAGGCAATTAAAGAAAAAATAAACATAAAAAAGATAATATGAATGGACGTTTGAGATAAGGAATGGGACATACTTGCTGCTGCATCTGTAAGTGAAGACTTAAGAGAAATTAGGGTGTGGGAAGCTGGTTTATACGGAGAATAAGGGAAAATAATAATAATAATAATAATAATAATAATAATATGGTTCGTGGACTTAATAGGTTTGCGTGGGCGGTGAAACCACCGGAGAGCCACTGAGAACGAAGACGGGTGAGGAGTGTGGTCGGTTTACCCGACAATCAGCCAGAAAAATTAAAAATCTTGTTATTAATTATTATTATATTATTATTAAATTAAACCAGTTAACACCTTTCGAGTTTTGAAATAGTTTCTCACGGCTCTTGAAAATTCAATTATTTATTAGGGTTTTCATAAGTTTAATTACATTGATTTTTATTAGGTGTATCTTTTCTAGTTGGGTTAAAGGATACTGAGTTTGTAGCAGGGCAAGCGGTGCGAAAAACAGAGGCGAAGAAGATAAAAAAGCATGCTAAATCCTGCGAGGAGAACCAACATGTTTTCGTACCCCTGGCGTTTGATACATTTGGCTCATTGGCACCAGAGGCTACCCGTTTCCTGACTTGGGTTCAGCGAGTTATTCATAGTAGTGTCTTGGCTCCAATGAGCTCAGGACATAAAATTGTTTTCTTTTCTTTCTGATTCCTTTCATTTCTTTTTATTAGTTAGCTCGGGAACAATGTAATGGTTAAAACTTGAAGGGTTATTAGATTTTAATAACCTCAACTATCACGTGTTGGCCGTTGCCACCACTTCTAATTTGTAACTTATTTTTCCATATCACTCTCAAACTAACCGAACCCTAACACAATTAGTTTTTTGGGTGGCGTGGTACGTCAGCAAAACCTAACTGGGTTAGGGTTTAAGGGCTGTTTATAGCCTCTTAATTAGGCTCTTAACCATTCAGCACTAAATGATTTAGCATTCAGCGCGTTTGTTTCAGCTTCTGAATAGAATGGTTAAGTCTGAATCATTAAGATTTGGGATGTTGCTGAACCATTAAGCACTGAATTATTAAGCACTGAACTAGGCTGAACCTTAATGAGGCTCCCTACCAACGTGGGACAAGAAAACTAACCATTAAGAGGTCCAACTTAATGATTCAGCGCTTAACCATTCAGACCTTTTAATCATTCAGACCTTTTAGAGGGTGTTTGGGATTGAGTTTCAAAACAACTTATTAACTTATTGGCTTTTTGGAAAAGCCAATAAGTCAATAAGCTGTTTGTGTAACCCAAAAGCACTTTCTGTTTTGACTTTTGGCTTTTGGCTTTTAAGGGTGGAGAAGCTGTTTTTGAAAAGTTAGAAATCTTGGCTTTTGGTTTTTAACTTTTGACTTTTGGAAAAAAAATTACAAATTTACCACCCATATAACCAATATTCACAATAAGTTAACCGAAAAACTTAAAAAAATAACAATCTATTGACTTTTTGACGTTTCTCATTCCAAAAGCTAATCCAAACACTTTTTTTAAAACTCCTTTTCAAAAAGTCATAAGCCAATAAGCACTTTTGCATTTCCAAACTCAATCCCAAACACCCTCTTAATGATTCAGTACTTAATCAACCAAAGAGCCCCTTAGTTAATTTGAGAGTGATAAAGAAGAATAAGTTGGAAGTTGGGAGTGGTGGCGGCTAAACGTTTAGTTGGGAGTGGTACTGACTAACACGTAGTAACTACTAACCGTGAACCTACACTATGTTCCAGAGTTTAAAAATAGAAGGAAAGGAAAGGAAGCGGAAAGAAAGGGGAACAATTTTGTGTTCCAGAGTTTCATTAAAGGAAAGAAGTGGAGAGAAGAGGAAGGAAAATTCCTCCAAATAACAATCCTTCCAAATTGGAAGGAAGCGGAAGGAAGGGAAAGTAAGAAAAAATTAAAGTACATCATTTACCAATTTACCCTCTCATTTAACCTATAACAAAACCTTATAAGGGTATAATTGTAAAATATACGTTTCTTTTCTCTTCCTTTCAACAAGGGAACATATAAAATCTTTAGTTTCTTTTCTTTTCCTTTCAACTCGGGAACACGAAATAAAATTACATATTTTCCTTTCTTTTCTCTCCTAATACCCCTTTCTCTTCTTTTCTTTTATTTAGTAAACTCGGGAACACAGCGCTAGCCGCTAGGTCTAAACTATAGGGAAGAAACTTTTGTAACCCTGGCTTTCTCACGGACGTTTCATAAAACCCCTGCACAAAGCTCTCTCGCCCTCACCAGCAACATCTTCATTCTCTCTGCTGGTAAATCTTCTCTGTTTTTTATCTTTTAATTTATATGTTTAATTTGTAGGTGTCGATGCCCCTTTTCTTAAAACGAGGAGTTAAGGATGAATCACAGTTACCTTTGTTTTTCTTTTGTATGAACACCAACTGTTTGATAAAAATCCTCAATGAGAACATCACAATATGCTATTATTTAACTAAAACAAGCTGAATCCACAACCGTGGGTTGATGATGATTGTAGCGTCTGCTTCTCCATTTATTGTCTCTTTTTAGCTATTTGCCCCCTTTTTCAACTTCTGCCTTTTTAATTTTAATTGTCAATCCATAAGTTTTTTCTTATTGTGGCTTTCAGTTTCAACTGTTTGTATTTAGATATCAAATCTCTATGTTCATATGTGTGTTGTGCATCAACTGTTGGTTTTGTTTGGCAAATGAAATATTAAAGATTAACTTTATGCAAAGTTAAAAGGTAAACGCTGTACTACCCAACCTACAAATGGCGGTGTAAATGTGTAATATTATTCTGCAACATTAATGACAAATTAACTAAGTTTGTGCTGCATCGTAAATGAATTTGCAGCCAAGTCGGTTCAAGAAGCATTGCCTGTCATATTACCGAGCTTCATACTATACAAAGTAAGATTGAACTGAATTAGCTATGAAAGGTGGAAGAAAGAATCTGAAGAGGGCGGTTAATGACGAGACATTAACTCTCCAACCAGGCCAAAGCATTATGCAAGTTGTTTCCTTGCGAGGCTCTAATCTTATTGAGGTATAGATAGCAATGCTCATTCGTCACATCTTCATCATTTTTGCTTGATTTATTGATTTCCATTTGATACTTTATAAGTATAGGTAATTGATGCTAAAGGAGAGAAAGCTTTGGCCATTTTCCCAGCTAAATTTCAGAAAAGCATGTGGATAAAACGAGGTGCGAGTTGTACTTTGCGTAATGTTACTATGTGTGTTGTCAGTGTGTGTGCGCTTGTATGGTTAACAAGACTGTAGAAACCAATAGATATCACCATAAACTAGTTGTAATTTCTTTGTGAAGGAAAAATGTGCTAGCAAAATTATTATTTTATCTGGTCATGTGTACACATGAAACACTAGTGATGATGGTCGCTGTTAATTTGGTAATAAACAAATAGCTATAAGTTATTTTACACTGTTGCAGGTAGTTTTGTCGTGGTTGATGATAGTGGTAGAGAGGAGGCTGTTGAGTCTGGAAGAAAAGTGGCATGTGTTGTTCTTCAAGTTCTTTTTCATGAACAAGTGAGAGTGCTACAAAAGTCTCCAGAATGGTTAGTTTCTTATTAACCTACCAAATCATTTTGGTTTTCTTTTGTTTGGATCACAAAGGGAAAAGACGGGCTTTGAATGCTCTTATACCCGAAAAAAATATGGGCTAACACGATAATAAATCAACATACTTTCTCATTTTGCACAAGAAACTTCTCAATCCATTTTTGACATATTAAAGCCAGTCCTAAACTTGCTTTAAATATGCGTACTTCGGGTTTTTTCTTCTTTATATGTCAAATACTAACACAATCCACATACTTTTGATTTTTTTTCTTTGATGTGGATGTCACGTAGACTCTTTTGATGACATGGAACACAACTTCGTAACTTTTAACCACTTCAAGCACAAACGTCTATCTTCTACATCAATGTATTTTACCGTTTATAATGTCACATTGTCACTTCACCAAATCTTGCAGTTCCACGGGTAACCACTTCAAGTTTTTTTTTTTAAATATTTCACAAGTACGTGCATTTTCAACAAATATAAAGACTTCAATATCCCAAAATTGAATTAAGTGATTATTTCGTACAAAAAAACGAGTTAGTACATGTATGTTGGTTTTTTGTGATATTAACCCATACTCGATTTGAAAGACGTGTTATTGTTTTGTCGTCTTAATTACTCCCCCTTTGAACATTTGTGAAGGAATTTCCTATATCATTGGATGCTTTAATTGCTTGCCTCAATGTGTTGACCCCTAATTGGCCAATCCCGCCCATTTGTGCAGGCCAGAAATCTTTAAATCAGCCGTGATGGACAGCTCTAGTGGAAACTCTCAGACAGAGCCTTCAACCACACAGGAAAACGATGAGTTGGATTCTAGTGAAGATGATGGTTTACCGCCATTAGAGGCTAACACAAACAGAAGAATACCCCCCACTGAGTTGCAGTCAGATACAGACTCGGAAGATTCTGATTTAGAAGATTCTTAAGCATGTAGTTCTACAACTATCATGATTTGTATTGTTTTTGCATGTTTTAACTTTTATGTTATGTAGAAATACAACGATGAAGAAAGCATAATAGGTTATTTTTCGCAAGAATTTACTTCCATTTTACATCCCGAAGAAATTTTAAGCTTCTATACTGCTCAAACCTTTTTTTTATGCAACACAGAAAAGGTCATGATAGTTAAAAGGTTTTGTTAGTTTGATTTATTACCTAGTGTTAGGCTTGTTTATTTAAATCAAACCTTAAAATCATAGTTTGGTTTAGAAAAATATGATGAAAGCTGAAACCAACCGAAATAATAGCAAGTTAGTTATTATTTTTTGTAAAATAAAGGGAAAATGGATTTTAATACTCCCAACTATCGTCTGTTGGCGGATAATACTCCCAACTATCACTTTGGCCATTAGCACTCCAAACTTTCAACTTGTTTGCTTTTATCACTCCCAAACTAACTGAGGTCTAACCTGGTTAGTTTTCGTGGCCAAAATGTAAAAATAAAACTTCTGTGTGGCCAAAATATAAAAACTAAAACTCAAGGGGCATTTTGGAAACTTTATATTATTATTATTATTTAAAGTTTATAAACCCCCCCCCCCCCCCCCCCGCGCTAAACCACCACCACTACCACCACCCTTCACCTTCATCCACCACCACCACCCTTCACCGTCATCAACCACCACCACCCTTCACCTTCACCGTCTAAACCCCACCCTTTTCTTCTTCGGGTAACCCGCGACCTATATTATCGATAACCAAGGTCCCACAGTCACCTTCTCCGGTCGAGCTCCTTCTCCGGTGCCGACCATGACCATCCACAACACCCACCGACTATTTTTGTAATTATCCCATACAAAATAACGTCCAACAAGCCCTATACAATCATCACCAAACTCACTTCATCTGCAAAACCCGAATGAATCCGACCATCAAAAGCTTACCCTTTCTTGCCCTCGTCTAAAAGCTTACTACTTTAATACTTACTGCTTGAACTCCCGTTTCCTTTCTCATCTCTCAAGAGGTACAATTTCCCACTTCCCTTCAGTTATTTCAAGATTCAAGCATTTAGAGACTTTAGTTGGTGCCTTGACTGACAAATTAATGAATTTCAAAGTTTTTTATGTGTTCATTAGTTATGCACACCAACTGTTCGACATTTTGCCTCTGAGAGCTTTTCAGTTTTGTTGTTAGGATGCTTATGTTGAAGCATTATTCTCCACTGGATTTTGTTGCAAGATTGCCATTTCTTAAGCCCCCAAAGAAAGTTACCAACCTTGTGGTAAGCCAGCCTCAATTGTGTTTTATGACTTTGCCATTGAATTTTATGAGTGTTTGGAATTTGGGTGTTTCTTTTTAAATCGGTTGATGACGGATCCGGGTATTACCCGAGGAAGAAAAGGGTGGGGTTTAGACGGTGAAGGTGAAGGGTGGTGGTGGTTGATGACGGTGAAGGGTGGTGGTGGTGGTGGATGAAGGTGAAGGGTGGTGATAGTGGTGGTGGTTTAGAGAGAGAAAAGGGTGGGGTGGGTTTGTTAGCAGGAGGAGGGGGGTTATAAACTTTAAATAATAATATAAAGTTTAAAAAATGCCCCTTAAGTTTTAGTTTTTATATTTTGGCCACACAAAAGTTTTGATTTTTACATTTTGGCCACGAAAACTAACCAGGTTAGACCCCAGTTAGTTTGGGAGTGATAAAAGCAAACAAGTTGAAAGTTTGGAGTGCTAATGGCCAAAGTGATAGTTGAGAGTATTATCCGCCAACAGGCGATAGTTGAGAGTATTAAAATCTATTTTCCCTAAAATAAAAAGCTACGTAAACTATAAAAGCAAATTTGATACACTTCCATTTTCATAGTCACGAAAAAATTGAGCAAGCTATTTTTTGCGTCCCTATAGTTTACGGTCAGTTGAAAAAGGTATCTTGAGTCTTTAATCTCAAAATCTATTCTTGATCCATTAGCCCCTCTTGTTTTGTTTTCCTTCAATCTGTGTCCCGAAGCCTAACATGCGTGAATCAAACGAGCAAAAATTTGAAACTAGAAGCTCGGAGTGCCTTTTTTCAAGTAATCAAAAAAACTTAAATTGCAGTTTACTACTAATAATAATAAGCATGAATGCATTTCGATGCTTTTCCTATTTTTTTCTTTGAAAGAACAAGAAAGTCGTCACGGGCTTCCGTAGGAATCCCTTTATGACGAATTCAGGATACCCACGGGGCACCCGATCCTCTAGGTCCAACAATCCAATGAAAACCCGACCACCCACCAGCCTGAATGCACGACAGTGAATAATTGGTAAAACCTGGTATCATTCGAAGCTCGAATTTATGACTATTAGGCCTCAAATCACCTATCTATACCACTTTACTAGAAGATATGTGGTAAAAAGATTTTTTTAAAGGTCCAAATAGTAAGGTACAAAAAGAAAAATAAAAAAAGTTAGGGTTCAGAAAAGCAATAGGGAGACCGGTAAGAAAATGACACGTGGGCAAACGGTTCTCGCAAATTATGAAGGTAAACGACACCATTGAAAATCTCCACTCCTCACACCCATTTGTGATTTGCCTCGACAACAAAGAAGGAGGAGGAGCTATTCAATTTAAAATCACACAATCGAACAGTGACGGAATCATTGAATAATCGATGACGTCAGTTTCAGTGTTCAGAGGGTTCGTTCATGGCCGATGCGTCCCTCTTTTCACCCACCAATCTCAGGTTTCTATTCTATCTATCTATATATATATTCGTATCTATTACTAGTATCTTTAGCTAGTTCTGAAGATAAGTGTAATCTCTTTCTTGAATTAGTTCAAATATTTGAATTTCCTTTGCCTGAGATTTGGACCGACCAATTAGAGATTGCAATTAGGCGTATTTGTAACTCTAGTTTGTAGATTAATAATATTTGCTTTTCACTCTCAGTTGCCTGTGACAAGCGTATTGATCGGCTCAAAGAAGCTTGCGTATCGAACTAATGGGCTAAGGCTTTATGCAAGATATTCAGAGTCACAATCAGCACGGACACAGGATCTTTTTACGTCTCGTCTTCAAGGTACTTTATTTGTCATTGTTTTATTTGCTCTTTCTTCTATATTGCTGTAAGTTATGGTATAATTTTTTTTTGTTGCTTGCAGACAGTATGGAGAACTTGCCAAAACTTGTGGAGGATATCGTCCAGACATCTATTAACACGGGTCCTCGTGGAGCTATAAGACTGGCCCAAGGTATTCAAGCAGTCATTGGTGTCGGTGGCGAGTGGCTAGCTGAATTGTCACAGGTTATTTGTAAATTGTAAATCAATATCTGCAACTGAGTGAATGTCTATACATGATATACGTCTAGAGTACACTGTTGTTACTTCAACTATATTAAGTTAATTTAGTTTATAGTATATGATTATATGACTGAGCTGGTGGCGGCATATATTGCAGTCAAGGAATTCACCCAGTGGACTACCATCACAACTTCAGCTTGGATTGTTATCTCCTCTTTACCTCAGGAAATTATTTGAACGTTTGGGAGCTACTTATATCAAATTAGGTCAGGTGAGCTAGATTACTTCTACTGAACTTCTTACTGATCAGTAACGGATCCACTCAGTGGTTTGTACTAGCAAAATGACTCATTTTGTGAACTTTTTTCATAAAAATCCTAATGTGTTATTTATTTGTAGTTTATAGCATCAGCTCCCACTTTGTTTCCAGCAGAATATGTGCAAGAATTTCAGTATTGTTTTGATAGAGCTCCAGTTGTTCCCTTTGATGAGATTAAAAGTATTCTGCGTGAGGAACTAGCAGGCCCAATTGATAGTATCTTTGAGTATGTTGATCCTACACCGCTTGCCTCAGCTTCAATAGCACAGGTTGATAAGTATCATTTTTCTGTATAGGTGCAATATTCTTTTTTCTAAAAATTGTCACATTTTGGGAATGTCAATCTTTAGGTACATGCCGCAAGGCTTAAAGGATCACAGGCTGATGTAGTAATAAAGGTCTTAAAACCTGGAATCGAGGATGTGTTAGTTGCAGATCTGAACTTCATTTACGTTGTTGCCCGCATTGTAGAGTTCTTGAATCCTGAACTGAGTCGTGCATCACTGGTACGGCTTAAAAGAACTATTATGTTTTTTTTTTATTATTATAGTTACAGTCGGGGTGGTTTTAAACGATTCATTTTAATGCAAGCGTCCCTCTAGTAGGTTGCAATTGTGAATGATATAAGAGCATCAATGCTTGAAGAAGTGGACTTCAAGAAAGAGGCAGCAAACATCGAGTCCTTCAGACGATACCTAGAATCAATGGGGCTTACAAGGCAGGCCACCGCTCCTAAGGTGTATCCACAATTCAGTACCAAAAAAGTTCTAACAATGGAGCGACTATATGGAGTCCCTCTTACCGATTTGGACTCAATAAGTTCTCTTGTTTCAAGTCCAGAAACCAGTCTCATAACTGCCCTTAACGTATGGTATGGCTAAGACAATAATAGCATGTGACATCGTGGGCTTTATTTTCCCATGATTAAATCCCTTAATTATGAAACTTAACAAGAGTCCCTGCACTTTACTATTTACATAAAAGTCCTTTCCTGCATGGTTAAATCCATGTAGTTTTCTAAACATTACAAAAGTATCCTGTTTTGCATAAAACTATATTTAGAGGATGTTCTTGTTATTTCAAATTCGTGGGATGTAATCATGCAAAAAAAAAATAAAAAATAAATAAATAAATAAATAAATAAAGTCATGCGACTTGTATGTAAATTCTGGGAAATTCTATACTCGATAGGCTTTGGTTCATTTAACAATTGCCCTTAAATTTAACAAGCCTGTCTGGCAAATTTTACAGGTTTGGTAGTTTGCTGGCATGTGAAACATTCCATGCAGATGTACATGCTGGTAACTTATGGCTATTACGTGATGGGCGTATCGGTTTTCTTGATTTTGGTAGGTAACTTTTTATGCTGCATATTTTGCTTCTTTGCTACCCTTTAACCAGTACTACTTTTCCTGCATTTAAACCTACAATCACACAATGGGCCATGTCACCCAAATCAGAATTTATGGGTTGCAGGTATTGTCGGACGGATATCACCAAAAACATGGAGTGCTATGGAAGTGTTTTTGGGTTCAATTGCAACTGAAGAATATGAGTCAATGGCCTCTGCCTTGATTGAAATGGGTGCTACAAACACAGATGTGGACTCTAGGGCATTTGCTAAAGATTTGGAAAAGATCTTTTCATCTATACAGGCATGCGTTCATATGTTTTTGGCACCCTTTTTGCTATCAAGTAAATTATTTTATATTGCAATATTCGTAAATACAAGTATAAAAGTTTTTCCGATTTACAGGATTTGGATACGGAAGTTGTTGTTGCCACAGCCACCCGAACAGATACAAATGCAACTGCTATATCAGCCAATTTACTTGTTGATGAAAGGCAGATGAATGCACTTTTTCTTGATGTGGTAAGCTTTAGCATCTGATTAAATCCAATTTTTTATATATATATTTTAGCTGCCTCTAACTCTGTTTGTGGCCTTAATTTATGCCGATAGGTACGGGTCAGTGAATCATACGGGTTAAGATTCCCTCGGGAATTCGCACTGTTAATGAAACAACTCTTGTATTTTGATCGCTACACTCGATTACTAGCTCCCAACATGAACATGCTTCAGGATCAAAGGATCACGATTGCCTCAAATAGAAGAACTACCAACCGAAACATCTACTAGTCCGCCAGTGAGAATCTTCGTTCGTATATAGCAATAGTAAATTATATATATATATATTCAGAAAACTGTTAGTGTATTAGTGTAAAGCATCAAGTTATCTAATGGAAATGTACCATCATGTGGAATCATATGCCTATAGGTGATACAACAAACCTTTACCTGTGTACCACCTTATAAATTCAGGTTGTGCTATATGTACCTTACTCATTATGTTTTACTTAATGTACCCCTCCCCCCTATCACATTAGTCATTCCCTCTTCCGTATACATTTTTATAAGCTCGTAAATTCCTAGGATTGTTAGTAGTGAGTGGGGTTATCTGACTACAGACCATAGCCATGCTCAAAGAGTCAGAGACCAAGGGCTGCCCGGAATTATATATGGCTAGCGACCCAGCGTGAAGTCATTGTTGCCTAAGCCTACGATATATTCGTGATCATTGATGGAATGATGGGGGATAACATCCCTCCTAACCTGTTAAGACACACGCACTACAAAAAAATCAGGAGTCGCCGAGCAAACTTGTAAATATAACAATGTGATGCATGCCATTCGGAGTACAACTCAAGATGTCCAGACCATAACAGTCCAGGACGTCATGAAACAACTTCACATATAGCTGGAGCATAGTGACTCCGAACATCCAGGCCATGATATCGATAATGCAACGAACCAATATTGACCAGGTGAGCCGCAACATGAATATCACTAGATGATATTAGCCTAGCCTAGCCCAGCCCAGCCCATAACATACCATACACCCAAAGGTTTAGGCTGCAATACATTTTACCCGCTAATAGTATGAGATCTCAAGACATGAGATCTCAAAAGGTTCAAATCCAGTTCACTAGATTTAGGTAGCAAGATTTATCTATTGACAAACAAACAGGTTATTTTAACCAGTTTTTCAACAATAAATACCTATCAAAATAAAATAAACCAAAACAATTTTTTGAGTCTAAAAAATCCCACACTATCATATGAAGAGAAAAAAAAAAAAAAATACCCAACAAGAATACAAAATCATATGAGGCAAATACATGCAACTGTACACTATAAAATAACTGATTCAAAATTTCCCTCCATGTCCAGATCCTATAAACCTCGGATCACCTTACTTGGGGAAGCATATCCCATGAGCCAATGCAGTGGAGAGCCATTGGCCCCGGGCCAAACCTCCTCGATTTCCGATCTAGTCGTTCTCCGCCCTGAAACCCTTGAAGAAGGTCGCCGGGTTGAACTTGGAGAACCGTTGAGCCCGGGCTCAATCTCCTCAATTTCCGATGTAGTCGTTCTCCGGCCCGAAATCCGTGAAGAAGGTGCCGGGTTGAACCTGATGGATCCCTTGACATGGTTGCCTTTCCTCTCTCCTCACTGAACTCCCGACTCCGAGAACCATTTCTATCTGTTTCTGTAGAGTAACTCTTCTCAAATGAACGATCCGAACATGAGACTGGCCCGGCCCATGACCCAGCCAGTTTATCGTAGTCTTCTGCCTCACTGCTCGGAGGAGCAGCAATCGTTTCTTCCGGGTAGTATCGACTAACATGAGTTCCGTCTGAAAGTGCAAAGTGCAGTATCTTCAAACAAGCACCGCATTTTAAACTGTGGTATCGTTTGTTGAAAAGAAGAAAGCTTTGAGGCAGCTGAAGAATCTTGAAGCACCGGTAACAGCTGATCAACGGCGACCCACCAGCAATTGGCCGGACATATTGCTTCTTCTTTGGAGAACGAAAAGGTCTCCTGATGTCATTCTGTTGCCAGTGCTCATCAGCTGCAGAGAATTCGGACTCTGAATGGATGTGCATTGGGCTCGACGGGCCTGAAAAACGTGGGCTACGGTAACTTCTGGGTCCATAATCAGGCCTGTTACAGCAAACATGACGGCTGGGAAGCTGAGCTGAGAAATGGCGGTCTTGTTGACCACAGCGATGGCACGAGCTGCCATCTCGCCATCTGTTTACTGCTGTTGCTTCGCCAGAAAACGCCATTCGTGGGCCATATCTCCCAGGATTGTTCAAAATGTGATTATAGTATGAAGAAACTTGTCGAGGATTTGAAATATTTGTTCTTTCGAGCTGATCCTGTAGTTCTCGAACCAGTTTCAATAGCTCTATTCTTTCCATTCTAGGATTTTCGGGGATCATAGACGGAAGATGCCTCGGGTTCTCATGGAACTCGTTCAATCCGTAAAATGATCGGACATCCGCCGACCGGTGCCCATCTTTAACGATACGACCGTTCAAAGGATGACCATTACGCCAATTGAAGCGAGACCTGTTTCCTGAATTGACATGTTCATCCCTTATTGAACCAGTATGGTTTTTCCTAGGGATTTGATCGTTGTTTCCGTCAAACGAAGATACACTACCCTCATATCCATGGTAACTTGTGCCTCCGACTCGTGTGGTTTCCATAGAATCTACCGAGCTGATACGACCGAGTCCTCGAAGATGACGCAAATCAGCACTTCCGTCTTCGGATATGTCATCTTCATCCAGATACACAGCCTTTTTCTGTCTTGTATCAAGCAATTTTTCAGCAATCATGATCCTAAAGCTGGACTTCGAGCCACCATCAGAATCACTAATGTTCTTCGTATCAGCAACAGTTTCTTCGAATTCACTACCACTCTCTTCAATTTCAGTGTCCTTTCTACAGCTTACGAATTCAGTCTCATGTCGTTCGACACTGTTATGAACTGTGGTTTCTGGCGATGACTCTCGGTCATCATGATATGAAATCTCAGATGAGCTATGATGCTCATTACGTCCATTGTTTCGATTTATCTCATTCAACGGATTAACCAAAAATAGATGTGCAAATCTGTTACCGATTTCTTTATCATCAGAAACCTGCTCGGTTTTCTGTTTGCCTGACGAATGCTCAAGTCCAACAACTGCAACGGTTTCTTGCTGCTTACCTGCATCTTGATAATGACCTTGTTCCTGTTCCTGTTCTTGTTCTTGTTGTTGATCTACTCCCTTATGAGTTGTGGCTTCGGGCGACGACTGTGCATCCTCATGACCCGAAAACTCAGTCGAGCTACGACGATCATTATGAATGTTTTGATCTGGTTCTGGTTCATCGCTCGAACTTATTACTAACTGTTGATTATCAGAAACTTGCTTTGTTTTCAAATTTTCAGATGAAGACTCATCAACAGCACTTGATGGAACATCAAGTGTACCATTTTCAGCTCTCTTAGTCTTAGCTGCATCTTCATCTTTATTCGAACCATGAAGATCATTATGATCACTTTTTCGATCCGCTTCATCAGTAGAACTAAGAACAGGTTGTTGATTGGAGCTGCTGCAAGCTTCTTGATCAACAACAACTTGGTCCAGCTTTCGTTTTCCTGAAGAATCTCCGTCTGGTCCTTGTGATTTGGTGTCAACTGTACTGTTATTCCGCTTCTTTGCTGCATTAACACATCAAAAATATTAACACACAAAAACATTTAAAGCAAAAGAACCAAAGCAATAATAATATCTAAATAACCTTGAAGTTTTGCACCACAGCCTCCACACGCATACACCGGAACACCCTGCGGCTCGGGCAGAACTACATGGCATCTTGGGCACTTAACTATCCGGACTTTAGTATCCATCTTTCCAGCCATAGTTAGGAAGTTTTCAGTCAGTCACTTTTGGATACACTGAAATTATTTAAACAACAAACACTTGAATCAAATTATATAAATTTCAGATTAACAAATCCTAAAAAGACATCATTTGGCCTTTGGTTATCAAATAAATTGGTTTTAACTTAAAATTTAACAAAAACTGTCTCTTTTTCAGTTTTTTTGTGTCAAATTAAACAAAAACTCAGTTTTTTTTTTTTTTTAATGATTGATGAACAAGACAATCTTTTTAAGTGAAAAAATGAACAAATAATCAGTGTAAACCAAAATTTAAATGGATGACAATAAACGTTTGACCTATTCTAGGTTAAATAGTGTAGATCATATGGAATATAACAGATCTTGATTAAAAAATAGTATACAGTTGGACAAATATGAATTATAGTTGGAGCAAGTCAAATATTAAATTAAAAGATGTTTACAAAGTCAAACAACTCATTTTTCTATTAACCCACTAAAAAAATCTGTTTTTTTTTAATATTTCTATTGATCATACCAAACTAAAATTCTGAAAACATAAATTTATTCAAAAAAAGAAAAAAAAGGGATATTGACACCCTACCAGAAAGGGTAAAAATCTTGAACCTGTGAATTCAATCATTAAAACAATAACTCATTTCAACTGATGAGATAATATTACCCCTTTTGTCAAAAGATCAAAAGACCGTCAAATCAACAACTATAAAAAGTAAGGTTTACGGAAGAAACTGAAATAAAAAAAAATTGAAAACTGAATTAAATCAAGATAAATTCAGATTTGTAATAAAAAAAACACACGGTAAGTTGTTGATTGGTGAATTTAGAAAACTGAATTAAATATAAATATATGAATATAGATAGATGTTGAAGGGTGTAATTAAATGGATAAGAAATGAAGAACCTGGATTAATATTTGAATTGATAAATGTTGTTTACATGAACTCCTCCATGATCACCATCCTGTGGATAGTTTCTCTCTCTAGAAAATAGAAAAGAGAAAAAAGAAGTGAGTAATTGGTGGGTTGTGAAGATGAAAAAGGAAAAGGGTAGTTCTCTTGTAATGAAAGCTTCTCTTGTGCTGGACCTGCTGGCTGAATTTTAACAATTAAGAGAGAGAGAGAGAGAGAGAGAGAGAGAGAGAGAGAGAGAGAGAGATGAAGTCTGTTGTGATATCATTTATAGCCACAATGCTAATTCAAATGACGTGTAATTTTTAAAAGTACACACCAAGCAAATTTTGTATGCCTCACCTGGTGTGGTGCTAAAGATGGTTATGTTTCAAAGGAGAGGTTAAAAGTTTAAGCGTATAAGAGGTAAAAAATGCGTGTATTCTTTGACCGTCTGAATTACGAGAATAGCTTCCTCTCGTCTTTTTGGAAAGACGGTTCACGTTTCTCAACCCGTCTGAGGCGTCTCCCGAGTGCTTTTGGTTTCCAACAAATCAAAGAACAACACGTCTCCGGTGACGTCTCCGGAGACGACTTCCAGGTTTTGAAACGTCTCTGGTGACGTCTCAGAGCTGCGATTTTATGTTATAACTTTATTCGATTTTATATAAAATTTATTTAAAATACTAATTGTCAACTTAAATAAAATCCTAAATAAAGTAGTAATTCGATTAAAAAAGATAAAATAAATACATAAACATTATAAAGTAAATAAAAATAAATTAAACATAGACTACACGTTAAGCCTATCCCTCATCATTTGCCAAGCAGAGACGTGTTTGAATTCTTTGTCTTGCTTGGACTCATACTCGATTTGGGTTATTCCGATGGCCATGTCTTCGGGCATATCCGAAGGTACCGCTCCCAGTGTTCGATTGTGGTACCCGTTGAAGAGTTAACACTTGGTGTTCAAATCGGTCCATTTTCGGTTGAGGGAGTCAATGGTTCGGTTCGAGCCCCCTACCAACCGATTGAACTCGTTGAGGTTTCGGTACCATTTGTTACCCGGATGTGGGTTGTCTTCGACAAACGTCCAGGCAGCTACAAGTGCGATTTCGTGTTCTTCAGTCCAACGAGTGAGTGCCATTTCTTGTGTTAAGGATTCGGTTTGAACTCCAAATTTTTTTGGTGGGGTAGAGGTTGGTGATAGTGGTGGGAGCTCCGAATTTTTTTCGGCTTATATAGGGAGGGAGGTGATAGTGGTGGAGGTTGGAAGTTGGCGGTAAATAATGGTCGGCACGAAGCCCAAGTGGAATTTGAAACGACGAGATGTCTTAGGGGGAAGTGGGAAACTGAAACGACGAAACAGACACCGGAGACGTCTCGGGAATCACGAGACGGCACAAAAGTCGTCTTCAGAGACGTCACCGGAGAACACACACCATCACCTAGTTATACCATGCCACCTCATTTTAATCTATTTCAACCAAAACGAACGATTACCATTTGCAGCGACGTTCTACCTGCACCTTGTGATCCCACACCCTTCCCAAGAAATGCAACAACCTTCATCTCCTTCCTCCCACCATTTGCATTATTTTTGACCCATAGGAATTGTGACTACTTGTGTATCGAGACTGATTTGTTGTAGAGCATTTTAAGTTGATAACTTTTGGAATTGGAAATTGTTGCCTTCTTTTAACTTGATAAACTTATACTGGTATCCTGTAATGAAAATAAAAGTCAAGGTCAACCCATTAGGCCATTAACTTCTAGGTGGTGTTAAGATCACTTCAGTCCATTACCAATAATATAATGCTAGTATCATTAAAATACATACAATATTTATTTGGTCAACAGTAATTAAAGTATATCTTATTAGCCAAAGGCTTTATTAAGCAATTATAAAACAGTAATTAAAGTATATCTTATTAGCCAAAGGCTTAATTAAGCAATTATAAAATTATTTATTTAGTTTTTTAAACATTGGTTAGACTGTCCGTTGTGGATGCGCGAGCAGCACGACACGAACGAGGTTTCAGCGCCTGTGCTCACCCCCAGCCACAACAGCCCCAAGCGAACAATCCCGGCGCGAGCACAAGCGACGGTGGTCGCATGGGTTAATGGGAAAAAGTGACATTTGGTCGCGCCGTTGCTCACCCCCAGCCACAACGGGGTCAAGTGACCGGATTACTTGATAGTCACGTCGGTTGCTCACGCCCGTTCGCTCGGGCGTCCACAACGAACGGCCTTATAAGAATAAACTATAAAGATATACTGTTATCATAAGAGCAACTACAATGGTGTAGGTTTGGGCGGTCCATTGGAACCGGACGTACCAAACCCCACCATTCCCCATTGTAGCAATTGGTCCAAAGAGAAGTGGTCCGCTCTAGCCTCTAACATCTGTATGGTCCAAGTGGGCCCTTTTTTATTATTATTTGTTATTGGGTTATATATTGTGAAAAATATGTGATAAGGTAAATAATGAGGTGATTTGTGAGGGGGGGGGGGGGGGGGGCACAAGCTCCGTATAGCCCCATGCCCACCAATCACACAGTGCCACGTCATTTTAACCCCAAACTAGCCTAAAGTAGCCTAAACACTGGAAACACTAAGCCCAAAGTAGTCTCATACCAAGGACCCCACCATTTTATCATACCCACCAATTACACACTTCCCATTAAATGGTCCCCACCAAAAAACCCATTTTTGTTCATTTCCTTCGGCTTGAAACAAGTAGCCTCATTTTCAAGCCCCAAATTGAAGCCCCAAGTGCCTCGTCCTACCTAATGGCCCCACTTGGAATGGCTTATTGAAGAAACAAATGTCTAACCTTGTTGCTACAGGCGTGATCCTTCGCTAGATGAATGACCTTGAGAATAATGGTCCTGAAACAACACAATATTCCGATGTGGGGCGATCGCCTCGAATAGCCTACTGAAGGAGACTAAGTGCTCCTTAAACGTAATCAGCCTTATGTGTGTTCTTCAGGGATTTCTGAATGGCCTACTGAAGGAGACTAAGTGCTCCTTAAATAGGTTCCACACGAGCCTCCTAGTTAAGGGCTTGTCTCCACATCGGCCCAAGATAAGGCCCAAATAGTATAATAAGTAATATGATATAAATCATAGCAAGGAAGATTGTACCATTAGTCCGACGTGGTATCCGACCACTGGCTGCAGGTCAGGTGGAATATGATTGGTTGCCGAGTGCACTATTGTCCCCTCTGCAAATATACGTTTGTGGAGATCCTTTTCAAGGTGGTCCCATGGGCTCTGATTGGCTGACGGGTGTAGAGGATGTACTGTTTGTTCCCTGCGGCTGCTATCGAGGACACGTGTGGCTTTCTTATTAGTGAGTTGTGCAACATGTTCCATGCCACATGTCCCTAAATCCTGATTGGTTCGTACTGACCGGTACGAACGCACCAGGCTTCGCCATGTGTCTTTCACTAGCCATGCTCAGAGATCACAACCGGATGTTGCTAGATATAGGCGGATAACGATATTGCGAATCCGCCGGGGGAGGCCATCCGCAATAATAGGTCCGCGAGATGTGTACCCGCTAGCTTGGGGCTATCCGCTTCGAGGGCTCAGGCCGTTGGGCTTGAGTATTGGGTATGGGCCCATGTTGGATTCGGTAACTTTAGGCACATATCCCTTCACTTATGATTGTATGAAAAAAATAGGTTTGAGAGGGTTATAATTTGGAATGATATGGCATGAAGAAGTGGCGGTTTGAAACTCCAAACCACCACCCAAATTGTGGAAGCTCTAAATGTCAAGTATGCCACTCATTATGTTTGTTTCTGGACCCATAATCACACTGGTACTCTGGTAGGCATACTTTGACACAACTCACAAGGGGCATGTGCGTATCAATGTATGTGGAGTATGTATCATGTAGCACAAATTGTTCGTGTTAAATAATAATTAAGTTTCTTTGAGTTTATAACCAGTTTTGCTCAGTCTGTATACCTGAATTCCTTGAAACTTTTTTTTCTACATCTAAATGTTTTATATGTCCACAAAATATTGTTGAGAATTTCAACCATACATTAGTATAAATAAATAGGGATCTAAGTTAATTGTTTTATTTGTCCCTTTGCTTGTAAGTTGTAAGTTCATAAGTTCGTTTGTTTGAATAGGAAAAAGTAGTGAGTTCGTTCTCCAAATATCTCGTGTTTGTGTTTGATCTAATTGTCCAGGTCAACATTAATATCTTTGTCCATTAAACCCAACCCAATACGACTCTTTCGGTTAGTACTCTCGTCATTGATTTTAAAAGTTTGTCATTTAGACCACTAGGGTTGCTAGTAGCCCTCTGCTCCCTTAAGCCAACCGGTGTAAAACAAGTTTTAGAAAAGCACGTAGCCCACATGGTCACCAGCCGGTTTATAACTATATTTCGCCAATCGTTGGTGACATCATGTCATGCATGACATCTTGCTTTGGCTATGATTACGTCACCAAATCTTCTAGACAACAAGTCAAAAGCGTCCTTCGTTTTGCTTTGCTCTCGTATGCAAAGTCTTTTTTTTTTTTTCATATACGGAATTGTTTTTCGTAAACATATTCTTTTTAACGATAGTTGTTAGCCACAACCCGCTTTACATTAATATTCTAAACTATCCAAGTTTGAACTGAAGATGTCATCTCTAAAAGACATGTATCTCTACTAACTTGGCTCCGCCTGACAAGTTAGTAATGGTGGGTCGAGGAGGTGGTACGTGAGTGGCCGACTGAGAGCTATGACCACATGTGAATGGATAAAGGGGTAAATTTTAAATGAACCAAACACGTTTAATGCTGACTGATTCAGATACAGCTAGCTCTTACTCACATACAAATATGAAACATAAAAAGGGGACTAAATTTATAGTGGTAGTTCTCATTTACCATCACTAACCACATTTTAATGACTCACTAGCTAAAAAAACGCAACGTCTCTACTTAACAAGGAAAAATATAGCCTGATATCGTGTAATTTGTTTGATATGCTTATAATAAAGTGTTTTGTAATAAGTTAAAATCAAATTAAAATATGACAATATACTATTTGACTATCCTAGCTAGGTAGTCGTTGGATAATTTCATCAGTAGTCAAACTCATTCATGGGACCTGGCACATGTATATGCAACCAATCCTTAACATTAACTTTTGAGCATTAAATACACGAACAAATTGCGGCAATTGACAATTGTGATAAGGTTTCAATTTTCCTTTTCTTTTTTATTTACTTTTTATATGAAGATAATGATAGTTTATTCTTCAAAACTAAAAAATATTATATCAATATTTTACGTATTTGTTCGGCCATATTTAGGGGCTGTTTGATTGATTAACTGCTGAATCATATGAACTCCTACCTATCTTCACCACCGTAACCACCTCTGTACACCACCACCGTCACCACCAAACCCACTTTCCTCACCACCAAACCCACCAAAGGCACATCCGTACACCACCAAACCCTCTTCCTGACCGTAGACGCGCGAGAAGATGAGAGGGAGTAGGAGAGGCGCGACACACCAAATCAAACTTAAAATAACTATAACCACATCATTGTTGTTCATTGTTGTTGACGAAGCTGCTGTTGTTGACGCGAGAAGATGAGAGGGAGTAGGAGAGGCGTGACACTGTTGGGATGAAGAGGAGAGAGGGACGTTGGTGGCGGTGCTGTTGAAACAACCGTCTGAATGCTGAACCATTCAAAGCTGAATGGTTCAGAGTCTCATTAAGAGGCTACCAATCAGACCCTTAGTGAGTGTTAATCTCTTGTGTTTCTTCACTTGATTGGCATCTTTTTCCAACAATGGTGGTTTAGGTATAAAGCAACCATAATATTTAGCTTGCCTTTAAGAATCAATCAATGATTTGAACCCACAAAGATGGAACACTTGAATGTCGACACAAGTTTATGTTTGAAGCTAAAATGAGACACATACATCATTTAATTTCAACCCTATAATCATGCATGACATAACATAATCCGTCCAATTGAGCATTTTCACCACACTACCTCTATCCACTACCCTAAAGGCAACACTACCATAAACTATGGACCCCACCTTTTACTTACGCACTTCTTCCTCTTACCTATAACCTACCACACGCGGGTACTACAATCCCAACCCACCCTATGCTAAGAAACTTACCAAAAGTCCAATTACTATCAACACTTGTCGGGTTACACTATCACATGAGGGTTATGAACTAATCAAACATAGTAAATAAATTATTTATGCGCCAATTAAACACACGAAATGAATTATTTATCTATATCAATATCTATCTATTGGGAAGTTATAATCTGAAGACTCACTTCAGTTGTATAAACTCTGAAAACATGTCATTTAACATTGTTTTTGTCTTCTCTTATGCACTTGACTCATGACACATTCACATTCAACCCTTTTTTTCATCTTAAGATTAAACATCTCCATACTTTAGATACATGGTTTTTTTCTCTCTGTTCATAATTCATAGTTTTATAATTTTTTTTCTTAGTTAAGAATTGTATGACTATTAATCAAAACTAATACTACTTTGATTACAACAAGAGTTTTTTTTGTCATACAATTTGTTACAAATATATAATTAAAAAATATCTAGAAAACTAAAAAACATATAACCACATCACAAAAGAAAATAAATGTTTAGTGACTTTTATGAGGAAAAAACATAAAGTATAGTTTTTTATGTGCAACCCAAGGCATTATAGCCTAGTGGTATTTTGGTGGTGAGATAAGACTTAGGGGCCATATGGTCCTGGGTTCGAATCTCACAAAGGAGGTTTTCTCATAATTATGATTTTCCTCCTGAATTGGTGACTTGGTGGTGGAATATGATCGCGTGGCAACACTGGTGGCACGATGATACTCCAGTGTTCCGTGAGTGATTCCAATTTGTTGGCCGTTCAAAAAAAAAAAATAGTTTTTTATGTGCCAACGTTTGTTAAGCGAGTTTTATAAGAAAAAACAGTGTTTTTTTTATCTGATCATCGTATATAATAAAGGATAATTTGTAATAAGTTAAAATCAAATTAAAACATGAAAATATGCTATTTGACTATCATAGGTAGGTAGTCGTTGGATAGTTTCATCAGTAGTCAAACTTATTCATGGGACATGCACATGTATATACAGCTAACCCTCCATATTCACTTTTGAGTGTTAGAGTGTTAATTACACGAATAAATTGGGAATTGAGATAAGATTTCATTTTTCCTTTTATTTTATTTATTTACTTTTCTTTATGAAGATAATTATAGTTTATTCTTTAAAACTTTTGCGTATTTGTTTGGCCATATTTAAATTTTTTTTGAACGAACAACGGTACACACCCATAACGAAGCCCCGCACACTTCAGGTCCGGTCCCCGGGCCCCCCTAAGGTCCAGCCCCTCATTTCAGAATAACCTTACTCTGAGTGGGATTCGAACATGTGACCTCCCAGGGCAGGAACCCCACAAAGTGGGTAAACCTTCCCACCTCCATTGCAACCATTAGGCTACAACATCATTGACGTTTGGCCATATTTAATGAATGTTAATCTCTTATGTTTCTTCACTTGATTGGCATGTTTCTCCAATAATGGTGGTTTAGCTATAAAGCAACCATAATATTTAGCTTGCTTTTAAGAATCAATCAAATGATTTGAACCAACTAAGATGGAACACTTGAATGTGGAAGCAAGCTTATGTTTAAACTTTAAATCATGAAATCATGCATGACATACATAAGAACCTGTTAAAAACTCTGATAATAACACACCAATATGGCAATATTATTAAGAAACATATGTTTGTAAAATGATACACATGTGTGTGCTATAAGGAACTTACCAAAAGTTCTATTATTATTTACATTTGTCGGGTTACATTAACACATGAGGGCAAATATTGTTCATACTTTGAACATTTTCTCAGAATAAGTCTTAAAATAAAGAAGATGGTTATTTCGGTTCGAGTCAAACGGGTCAGAACAGTTCACATAATATTTATTATTTATTAATTAGTTGAATTTAATATTTAATTTTAAACTTCTTTTATTCATTTGTCTATCAATAATGCCTATTGGTCGGGTCGGACAACATGTTGCGTCAACACAGGTCACATAAAAATAGTTATTTTGGTTCGAGTCAAAACTGGTTCAAGTCAAAATATTGTCGGGTCGAGACATGTGAAAACCTCTTCATTTACACATGCCAAGTATGTCAAAACCTTACATGAAATAAACCCTACAGTATAGCGCGGGCTCAATTGCGTGTGCTTGTGTGTACATATGTTAAGAATTGGGTAGTTGGTTGGAATACATCATAGGAAGACTGTCTTCAGATTTCTAGTACAATGTCTATATGGAATGTCGGTCCAAGATAAATAGGTCTACAAAGACTTTAATTGCATTCTAGTTGGTACTAAATATATCAATACCAAAATGTTTCCTAATTTCCACAAAGAAAATGATTTTTTGAGCCCACTTGCTTGGATAAAAAAAAGAAAACTTAAAAAGGGGACAAAAATCATATATGTGGTGGAGATGCATGCACGTGCACTGTAAGCAAGCAACACCAAGGACTTGGTCTACCATGACTGTTTCAAATAACCCTTGACTTCGATTTGTATGACCAATTGACCAGAACAAAGTCAAACTCCTCTTTAGAGCAACATATATTTAAAAAATAAAAGAAACATATTGCAAAGTTTATGTCAATATCACGTTTAGTAAGGTTGAAACACCATCTTGCATTCTAGAATTAAATATGTTGGTTCCAAATTCACAATATTGTACAAAAGTCTTGGCAAAATAACAGACAATGAAACAATAGTAGCTTTTATGTGTAACGAAGTATTGACCTATTATGTATTCAGAGTTCAGACAACTTTAAAATCCAAAACAGGTTGTCTGGTTGGCAATAGGTGATTAGCGAAATTGTTTATAATTAGACTTATAATTATAATGTCTTAGAGCGAAAGTTAATTGCCTTATAGCTTCTTTTTTCTCTTGTTTAGTAACTGAAAAAGTTTCGCGCTCTCTATCTGTTGGTAAATCAAACACAAGAGCAAGAATCAACCGAACTATACTTGATTGAAAATAGAATGTGATGGTATGTTTACAAACGTCGTTACTCCAGTTATGCTCTTTTGAATAAGTATTTCTTTCAGTTCTAAGATTTCAGAATTGTACAAATCATTCTTTGTGTCCAGCCTTTTAATTTTATCTTCACGCGCTATTGTTTCAGCTACAAATGACTCTATATCGTTTTCAAGTTTATGATAAATTCCAGTTGAAATCTTAAGCTGCTTATGTGCTATGCCCAGTTTTCCTGAGCTGACTGAAGTTCATGTTCCAAACTTTAGAATATATCTAATTCCTCACCCATTGTTTTAAATCTAAGATCAGAGATTGAAATCATTCGGTTGAAGTCAACCACTTGCTTCTGTAGGACTGTAGCTCAATGCTTTTGTATTAATGGTGTAGCTTTATCTCCACATTGGAATTGTTTCAAGTAAAAGCTCAGTGGCCTAAGTTTCTTTTACTTATATGTCATTTGATTTGGTAATAGTAATAAAAAAAATAACAAATAGAAAAGAATAATGGCTTGGGCTATGTATCTACGCCAATCTACGGTAGAAGAGAAGGTTCCATCGGAACAATTATTTATTTCAGTGTACCTCTTCGTTTTTTTTCAAAAGGGGGAGGCAGTGTGGGGAGAAATGACAAGAAGATATTGGAACATTAATTTAGAAGAGATGATGGAAGCAGGAGTTCATTTTGGCCATGGGGAATTAGATTTTAATAATTCAAACTTTACTTCGTTGGACAACAATAATTTGTACTTAAAAAAATTCCCACAACAGTCCCAACTTTCAAAGTATTTTCCCGTGATGAGTTTCAAAATCTTTTATTTGTTTTAATGGGTTTGAAATTGTTATACTATGATTTCATGGTCATCATGTTGCTATTAATTTAGAAAGCTTTTATTTGTTTGCATCGGTTTAAATGCTTTATACCATGACAATATGGTTAACAACTATATTATTATTTCTGGATCAAGAAATAACATAACTGGCCTATTAGCTCAGTTGGTTAGAGCGTCGTGCTAATAACGCGAAGGTCGCAGGTTCGAGACCTGCATGGGCCATTATTTGATTTTTGTTATTACTTTTTTCTTTGCAACCAACTAACCACTAACGAGTGGACTCATTCTCATATGGACACGGGCTGGTATCATCTCAATTTTGATATTCAAATTTCAACTAACACACAAGCTTATTTGGCAGGATCGTCTAAGCTCGGCTTGATTCGACATCGTGTCCGTGATCACCACCCGCTAATCTTTAGTGATCGAGTTTGTCAACACCTTGTTGGTTAACGTTGTCGTTCACTTTCGACTTCAACCGATCACAATCAATATCACTCGCCGATTACACCTGCAAATTGCCGCCACCAATCGATCACCGCTACCAGCGTGTAACTTATGAGTCTCATTTCTTGCTACAAAGCTTTAAGAAAATTTCTAAGACCAGTGTATAGATAAATACTGGAGGTGATGGCTACTAGTTTTTTTAACAGTTGTGAGGTTTAAATATATCTGAGGCACACATGTGTTGTTCCTAGATGATTCACCAATTTCAAACTTATACAGCAAAATATGATGGCTAGTAGTTCAATATAGTTACTAGAAAATAAAGGGGATTGTGGATATGGACAATGTTTCAGATCTGCAATGATGGTTTCCACCGAGGACAGAGGCGATGGTAGCGCTAAAGGTTCAGACAACAGTTCAGATCTGGCAAAGTGCCAGTCGCCGTAAGCAAGGGACTGACAGCAAGCAGCGTTTGTCAAGACAAATGAAGGGTGTCGGTTTTTTATTTGGTGCAGGCTGGCCTACAGCCTAGAATACCACAAAACCAAAGATGAAATCAATAGAAAGGGGTGGCGGCGCAGCTTGTTGCCCGCCTACCCGCTATCTTGATGTAATTTTTCGCGATTATGTTTTATTTTAATGAAATATTATTAAAAGAGATTAAAAAAAAAAAAAAAAAAAAAATAGAAATAGAGATGCATACATATCATAAGAGTCATCAGAACTTTACTAAAATCGATAAAGGTTCATAATCCAGTAGTACCTTGTGTCCATGTTGTGGGATCAATGACGAAACCGTTGAAACTGTGCTTGTTTCATGTATTATGGCGAAATCTATTTGGTGGTCTATTGGCGCATGGCTGAAGCTCAACACATTATCGAACGCATCTACCGTGTGTGAAATGGAATCACAAACCAAGTTTATGCAGGCGAATAAGAAACAAAAGAAAGCAGCCCTAGCAACTATCATGGCGACTTTGTGGAAAATCTGGACGCATAGGAACGCAGGTGTCTTCAAAGGAAAACCATTATCATATGCAAAAATCGTGGAGGAGATCAAGGAAGTCACATATTTATGGATGAAATATAGAACGAGAGAGGAGATTTCTTCGATACAAGATTGGTTGGGGTGTCACACTTTGTATTTTGTTTTTTGCGTTTTCTAACTACTTGCTAGAAAACTCCTTGTAATTGTTTCGCTGTGAAATAAAAATCTCCTTCACCGTTTAAAAAAAAAGTCAAAATTCATCTAAACCTAGATGACAGACAAGAGTTTAGCTACTCATAGTGATTAAAACAAATGCAAACAGAAAGATTGACAAAGAAGCTAGAATTTACTTCAAGTGCTTGCAATGACAACAACTGCATTGTTCTAAAACATTCTGGACACAGCTTAGTTTATTTAGGAAGTCTTTAATTGGATCATCATGATGGAACTTTTTTCATCCCATATGCATGCTTCCATGTCCTCGGTCGGCTGTCACAGTGTCACCTGAGATGGCAAAATGTATGAACCATCAAAAGCACTGAACTCCCATGGTATGCGAACTGCTGTGTGATATTATCAGTCGGTTTGGTAATCGATCAAAAATGGTTCAAGTTAAAAAAGGGTAATTATTAGTATGTGGTAAAACAGCAACCAAAAGAAACGGGCCTAGAACTTAACCAGTTGATATAATTACTTCTCTAAACAACCATTTTGATTGTTTCATGACCAATAACTCAAACATGATACCGCGATATTACCATTAGTTTTTTATTAGAAAGAAAAAGGAAAATAAACTGGCAATAACATTCAGAGTTCAGACAAAAACATGCATCAACACAGTATATGGATCACATTGTTGGCAATGATCCACAAACAAACAAACAAAAGCCATAAGACTGAGTGTAGTGGAGAGTGAATTGGGTGTGGATTGGGCAAAAAACGCCCCCACACCGCCACCAGGGGCGTTTTGGGCAAAATATGGATTGGCGTGGAAGATGCCTCTTTTTGCTTGACCAATGAAATAAACGTAAAGTAGTGGAGGGGCGTGAATATTCACGCTCCACCACGTTAGGTCTAACAAAAAACAGTACAATTGTAATGGTGGGTTGGGTAACGAGTCAAAACTGGTTCAAGTTAAAATGGAGTAAAATTTAGTGTAGTGAAACAGATGACCCTGCCCTGATGTGTGATGATATTATAAGTGGAAATGGTGGGATAAGTTAAAAGGGGCAGTTATTAGTATGTGGTAAAACAGGAGCCCTTTCCTATCATAAGTGGAAAACGGTGGGTTAGGTAACGGGTCAAAACTGGTTCAAGTTAAAAAAGAAGTAAATTTGAATGATAGGTAAAATCGAAGTCAAAACCGGTTCATCTATCATTCCGTGTGTCCCATCGCCATTTCTCTTCTCATCGAACAATCCCCACACCATCAAATAGCACCCGAATGATGAGAAATATTAAAAGACCAAAGCAAATAAAATGCTACATGACTTCATGTCACATTTAACAACAGTTGAGAAGCAATTATAACTAGAAGTGCTAATTAACCATTTAACAACACTTTTTGTTTTTTTTTTTTACATATCCTCAAGTTAAAACAAACCAAACACTAGTACAATATGAGCAATCTATTGAAATCATGAATACAATAGAAAAATTGAAAAAAGAAACTCGATAGATAATAGCGGAGGAAAGAGCAAGGAAAGCATACTTATTAGATAGATAGATAACCCAATGAAAGTATTAGCAATACCAAACATAATCCTGTAAAGCAGAAGGAGAAGAAGAGGGTATTGACATGTTTGGAAGATTTAGATTCACGAGTGCACAAACCCGAAGAAGAGATCAAACGGAATGGGTTGATTGATTGTTTGATCTTACTTGATTACTACACCAACACAGTTGCTACCTTATATATAAAATGATTGATTGATGCATCTTTTATTTGATTGGAAGTCACTGTATGCTATGATGTGACTTCTCATTTCTTGGAGGATCCGGATCCGGATGTAACTTTGTTGGCCCAACTTTCAATCATTTTATTGTGTGTTTTGAGTTGAGTTGAGGGTGTGTCTCGAAGTAGTCTCTCTTTATCCATACGGTTATAGATAAGGTTTGTCTATATATTATTATTCTTAGATCATATGAATAGCTTTGCTATTTACGGGATCTACTGAGTTGGGTATGGTTGTATTGTGATTAGTGATGATGACTTGTAGAATGGTTGAAAGTTGACCAAGTTATGTTCTATTGATTGTAAATTTTTAAATAGTGATATTAGAAAAAAAGTTTAATGATGTAGGATTGTACATTTTCATTGATGAACTATCCGTATTTTATAGCACTTTGAATTAAAAAAAGAGAAAAAAAGAAAAAAAAACGCATATATACCATTGTCCAAGGTTTAAGAAAGCAAGAATTGAATGCCGCCCAATTTTCTTGTTTTCTTTCTTCCTCATATGAATTGAATGCCGCCCAATTTTCTTGTTTTCTTTCTTCCTCATATAGTCATGTTCACAATTAGAGTGTTCGGAGTGGGTTGGGGGTGGGGAGCCCCAAGGGCGGGGAGTTCTTCCATGACATGGGGCGGGAGGTGGCATGATACACACACACACAATTGTCAGTTTGTTTTGACCCTCAAAATGGTTGAACCGCCCCTAGACCAAGCCAACATTATTTGAAGCTTGTTTAATCAGTCACTTAATACAACAATTGAGTGTTTTTGACCCATCTTGAGTTTATAATGGCATGATACATCATGTGTGGTATCTCATATCAATGTTCACATGTCTAATTATAATGGTCTTAATGCATGAATTGCTTTGTTTGAGTGCACTCTATTTTCAATAGTTGTAGGTTTACCTAATCCTGACTCACAAAATCTATTCCATCTAAAAATCACCAAGTCAAGACAAACAAGTCATTGCACTCATGAAATTAAATAGCTCATATATGGGATGGTGTTCTCCTTGTGGCTTGAATTAATTACAAAATATAGCTAAATATACAATTTAATAATATTTGAATCCGGTTTCGGAACCCAAATAATAATCATCAGAGTTAAAACCGGCTTGATATCGTTAAATGTTGGATGTCCAATAGAAAGAAAGCAAAAAAACAAAGTTACCTTCCTCAAAATGATTCTATAAGCCTTCAACAAGGTGCATCGAGCTGATATTCCTATGTGGAGGACGACATTCGATATTTGGCTACTGATATATGCATCTGTCCCCTCCTTAACCGAATAAATGAAGTGGTTGGTCCACATTGACGTGTTTCTTGGAAGCTGACCCAAACAACAATCATGGTTAAAAAATAGGTTAGATATACTAGCTGACATCCAATACACTCATTGGACGATATAATTTAGCTATTAAAAACATAACAAGTTAATATTTTGAGAAAGGAATTTGGGTTTCTTCTCTTTTGTAAATGTATCTGCATGAATACTTGCTAAATCCTCAAACCAGTGTGGTTTCTAGAACTAACCAAGTTATATATGTATATGTATGCATATACATAGTATACACACACATACATATACATACACACAATGTGTGTGTGTCTCATGATGCTTACAAGCTGCCAAAAGGTTTACAGTAGGAATCACGAACCTTTACAGTGTCTGGTTTTTACATTTCAGATAAGATGGTCTTTTTAGTATCAAGAGAGAGCACTCCAGTTCATCAGCTTCGTGAACTGAAAGTCATAATTTGATAGATTTAAGTTAGACTACAATTCAGAAGTTAACAGGCCTCCAAGCGCTTCAAATGGTACTTGCCATTAATTGAAAAACACAAGTAAATTAGCATGCACAAAAAAGAAGGCTCAAACCTGAGATGTCTTAAGTTCCAGTTCGTCCCACTCTTGTGATGAATTACTTCCTTCCACTATCCCAGTCCCAGCATAGATTAATGCCCCAATCCCCTATCAATATGATTTTAACATGAAACTGCATAAAATGTCTGTAATTATCACGAAAATCAATATAAAATATGCCATACACTCCCTTGAGTTAGTCACTCTACTTTAGTCCACAGCATACTCCACTCAAGACGGGAAAAATCCCACGCTGAAGTTGATGCCAATTCTTCAGGATATCAATGGCGTAAAAAAAAAAAAAATACGAGTGGGAAATATTTACTCACCTTTTGAACCAAGGCTGACCTTATACCAACAGCAAATTCACTCTCTCCTCCTCCAAACCACCCAACTGGGCCAGCATACATTCCTCGGTCAAAGTTCTCTGAAATAGCAAACAATGCATTTATTTTGAAACAACCCGAAAAAAAAAAGAATCAGGGAATATAAAACTTAAACGAAACCATGGTTTGTGTTAACAGAGCAGAAGATGAAGGAATATACATGTACCAGTTTCTGCTATCAGTACTCGTGCTTCTTCAGTTGGGAATCCACACACAGCTGGAGTTGGATGAAGTGAAGACAAAATATCAAACTGCAGGGAGTGAAAACTCATTTGAGGTATTTGAAAAACAAGAAAGAACTTATATTTGTATTAAAACTGCAACCATGCAAATAAGAATGAATACAACAAACATTTTGTTTCTGAGATCCTGTGATAAGATCTTACTATCATTTTTTACCTTTCACATAAAGGTCAAACAACAATTTGTTGTCTTCACCAAAACCAGAGGTAGCAATTTTGTCCCATTTAGTTATAAATAGGTCAATTTTTATAATGTTATATCTAGTGAGTCAAATCAAATATTTCACCAAAAATGAAATAGTTAAACGGGTTAAAAATTCTCCTATGTTGTATTCTAACGCATACTACCCCTTAGATTTCTTTATCAAAATACATGGATTATTAATGTAATAATTTATGTTTTCTATTCATATTTAATGTGTTAACTAACCATAAACAAAATTTCAAGTAGACAAAAAGTGTGTGGGTCAACCCATCAGATACCCATTTTAGCTTGTTACCCAACCTACCCATTTTGCTACTCCAGTAACCTTCATAGCCATGTTGTAGATTTGTCATTTTACATAATTAGGAAACTGCAAAAGTAGTCATTTGAGTAGATTTCTGAGAAATATTGAATCTTTTGGTAGTCTTCTTAGACTATTAATTGCATCATCTTGTTTAACAAACCGCATCTTCTTAGACTATGTGGTAATAATGTGTGAGCTGTCCATGCCTTCTTGTTTAACAAATTGCATCTTCTTAGACTATGAATACAATATGAAGCATACCTCATCATCTTCACTTCTTAGTCTGCCTCTTAATCGAGCATAAAGATGTTGTACTCTTGAGAGCTTTCGAATTGTCTTCTCTGGCTCAACCAATATTGTTGTACATACAGCCTACATAGTCGAACAGATGCATTCAGAAATATACAAAGTGCACAAACTGTATCAGCATTCTTAATCAAAAAGAGTAAAGACGCCCCTAACCCCAACCACCACCACCACACCGGCACACGCACACTCGAAAACTCCCAATTGAGCAATTTCCATGTTTACCTCTAATTTACTTCTTATGCACTCTCGCACAATAGAGAACTCCTTGTCATCCTTAGTGCTGCAAAAGGCAAGGGAAAAGAAGACGTTAGAATTACACGATTACAGTGATTTAGTGGGTGTTTGGATAGTAAATTTAAATTATCAGATCTAATTAATCAGCTATGATGAATCGAGGTGAGGAGATAGCTTTTTTGGATTTTTTTCTTTTGTTTGTTTGTTTTTTTTTTTGTAGGAGATAATCAGCTATAGTAAATTTGCATAATCTGACTATCAATTATTTGAAATGACCAAAAAGGACATTCTTGTGACAAAACAGGAGATAAATCTTGTGAGATAAGAGTAAAAAGTCAGGTTAGGTAATCATGTAAATTTATGGACAATAAGTTGTTTTGCAGCTAGCATGAAATCAATTATCCAAAACAGATAGTTTGATCGCCTGATAATCAGATTATCAAAATTGGAATCTATATATCCAAACATTAAAAGCTAGTTAAAAATATATCTCAATTTAAACTATAACCTGTATAGTAAATCTAGGGCTATCTGCAGATCAAGGGCTTTTGAGTCACCTCTAGCCCGGGTTCCAGCCATTGCCTCGCTATATATATCGAATCTGTTTCGATGAAATAACTGCTCTGGCTATTCATGAAGGATCAAGCAAGTGATTAAAAGAACACAGAAATATCAAGTGATTAACTACTTATTTGGATTGTGACGATATATTTTATGCAATGTAGCTGAACTTACAGTGTTCCCTATGAAGGAGGGTGCATCAGGAGGCTGAAGACAGAACTGGTAAGCGTTTTCACTCTCAACCTACAATTGACTCAGTAGTATACTTCACTGATGCAAGAAATCATATTAGAGGTGGCTAAAGGGTGGGTCGGTTAACAAGTCAAACATGTCTTTTTGTCCAAAAACTATATTATTGATTTATTCAATAATAATTCTGTTTATTTTACTACCATGATGTAGAAGGTTATGCATAAGATTACACTTACCTGTTTGACCTGTTCCTATTCTAGCTGACATGTTTTATTTTTACCTGTTGACCAGTTAGAGATCAAACATAACCTGAATAAACCCACCCGTTAATAAGTAATTGGGTTAAAAAGTGAAGAAAAATAACCAATGAAAGAGCACCTGTAAAGTTGCCAACCACGTCAAAGGATCAATATCAGGGGAGGTTCTAATTATGCTGCTACGTGCAAGCACAACCTATAAAACCCAAATGAGTGAACAGAGCAATATACTACATAGTACATATGTCATTATCATGTTTCCAGAAATATGCTGTTGTTTTGAAACTTTTTTGGTTTTTGTGTTTCAAAGGAGAATCGAGGTTAAAATGAAAGCTCAAAAGCAATACCTTGATAAGGGGTGAGTTGTTTTTGTTTATGATTTTCAATGCTCTATTAACACCAAAATCCCACAGTTTCTTACTAGGAACATTATTGCTGCTGAGAATTGATGTATTAGGAACCTCTTTTCGCAACTTCACAATACTGGAGGAAACCTGCATGAAAAACAAAATTATGCATGTTTAAATCAGAACTCACCCAGTTTACTTATTTATCCAATTACCCTCCTCGAAAGCAAAAGTTGGCTGAAACCTGACTCAGGGTTGTCTGAAGTGCATCTACTGCCTTCCCAAATGTCCATGATAGGGATTCATCCCAAGCAATGGTAGTAACTAGCATTGAACTTCCTTCAAACTCATTAAACTCAACCTGTACTTTAATACACACACCCGCAGCCAGCATGAGTCCTCTATACATGCTATATGCCCAGATAATGATAATAATAAACAAGCTGCTTGATTTACCTGTGGAATCATGAAGAAGAATGACCCAAAAGCTTCCCATTCAGATGACATATTAGCCAATGCATCAAAACGGATAGCCCCATAAGCACGGATGAGCGGGCACTTCTTAGACAGGAACCTTCAGTTTAATAGCTTATGGGTTCAATAGTGATATATACATCACCTAGAAAATGCATTCAATAAAACAGAAATCATGTACCTCTTGATAGATCTCCAATCATGGAGTGAAAAGGGGCTGACATGGCGAAAGAAGACAGCAGAACCCAAACCAGCGGTGCTGACCGGGGAGGAATTCGATAAATTGTTTCCATTAATCAAAGAAGAATTGGAATGAGAAGGAAATCCATTGATTTTCCTTTGGCTTCTTCCGGAGAAAAAACAACGAGGGAGATGCTGAAAATGTTGCTGACCATGCAGCCAGTCGATTGCTTCAATTTGCTGTTCAATTGGAACCTACAATTCACAAATACATTCAGTAATTATTTATTCAGAGATAAAAATTATTACATCTAAAACATTATCCTGAGACAGATTATTAACAAACTGACATCAGGAAATGATTTTAGATTTTTTACGCATCAAAAGAAAAGAAATGCAAGTGCTTTCACGTAAAAATGGCAAATTGGCAACTAGTAACGTGCCACATTCCCATTAGCCACAACTGCAACAGATAATCGATATCACACCAAGGAGACACCTAAAGAAAAACCATCTAAAAAAGCCATTGACACACAGATAGCCAGTTATTTACCTCAAGCCTTATGATTCCAGACCCTACCACAGGCGGGTCAAAGCCCAACTCAGTAACTGCGGAATTTAATCGTTCCATTGCCATTGCAGGGGTTGAAACGAACGGAAAGGTCCGAGTTTCTGTCATCCCCACAGGAGTTCTAGGGTCTCGAGATTGGCAACCGTTCATGGATAGTGAACAAAAATGGTTGTATCTCTGATGCATAAAAATAAACCACATTAAGGGCATAAATTGAATGGCTAAAACCATGAATATTATATATAGCTAGAAATGCTTACTTGGGTGGGGGTGTAGACAGTACTTCTTGTTGCATCTAGGATGTTGGATTTGGTTAAGTCGGGTTCCATAAAACGAGCAATACAATGGCGTGTGCTTATGGCTGCCATCTAACTTTCCAAAAGAGGTGTTTTACAATGAGCAATATTTTGTGACTTTACAACCTATAGTTATAAAATGTGATACATATACTTCTTATAAACAGCCAATGGGAAATGATTGAGAAGATAGGTTTTACAATGTGCAACATTTATAATTGTAAGTATGGGTGTACGCAGTAGGGTGGCGCCTAAAATGTGTACCATAAAAATGATAGGTCATATGAGTAGCCCAAAAAAATAACACAACACCAAGAAAACAGATGATCTGCAGCAATATATAGCAAAATAACTTATTTGCATCAAAACAACAATAGAAATCATTAAAAAAACAATCCGCAGCAATAAACATCTCGAAACAGCTTGAATAACGATTCAACCTCAAGTTCAAGTAAAAGTTGCAATAGGTTAAGTGGCGGCAGTTTAATGATACTTTCGCCGGTTTTCAATTGTTCAAATTGTAATATTAAATAAACCGTTCCATGTTGCAGGAGGGAAACCACCTGATATGCTATAAGCCTATAATAATAATAACAACACTATCAAATGAACCAATTGAAATAACATGATTAGAGAAGCATGATCAATCAATTCCACAATTCACACAATCCAATCTACTGTGCTTAAATTTTTCTTAACAGCAAACTAAAAATCACATTTCACATTATTATCATTATCATTATCATTATTATTATGGTCTAATAGCAAGTGAGAACTGCATAATATCATTCAAATTAGGGATTTAGGTTACCGTGAGAGGAGGGAGAGAGAGTCTCAGGTGAATAAACAGAGAGGAAATGGAGATAAGTGAGTGTGTTGAGTTTGCAGATACGGTCGACAGAGCTTTAAACTTGGAGGATAGAAAGTTAGTTAGTGGTTTCTTCTTTTTTTTTTTTAATTAAAATAAACAAATATAGGACCAAATTGGTCACGTAAACAATAAACTATGTTGAAACTTGCTGTAAAAAATTTAAATTAAAAGGTTATTGGGCCGCCTTTCAAACTCATCGGCCCGCCTTTGATGACTGTTCGCTATTGGATCGTATAAATTAAAAAATATCCAACTTTATGTGTTACTATCAGACTACTCGGTATGGGGCTAGGCAACGGGGCGGCATAGCTACGTGGAGGCCTGGCAATGTGTTGATGCTCCGGGCTACACCACCCCCCTGAGGCGGCAACGGCATAGGAGGCAATGGATTGCCGTCTCTGCCGGTCCTATTTATTGTTTTTTAATTGTTTTTTTTTTATTTTTAATAATTCTGACCAATTAGGTGATCCGTCATCATAGTGCACACCACTCTCTTGGAGGCCCATCATGAGAATGTCTTTCCCCCCACTCCTACGTGGCGCCTACGTGGCGGCCCATCATGAAAATGCCACCCCTCTCCACACCTAGTAGTCTTACTAACCTCAAATTAATTTATATCTAAATAAACTAGCCTTGAGCCCACCGCGTTGCGATGTGGGACATAAAACCGTACTATCAGCATTGCGAGGTGGGAGACGTAAAACCATGTTAAGTAGTAATCGAATAGTAACTAAAACCAAGAAAAAACGTAAAATAAAAACACAAATTTCTAACACTAAGGGACTCACGTGATGTAAAACATAGACGAAATCGAATTTATACCTACACATGTCAGAAAGTCGAGGCAGTATAAACACCTAAGGAAACAAATCGTTCTAAGCATCAACCGAACAAAGACCAAGTTTAGAAAAAAAAAGGCATAAAAGAAAAACTAATAAAAAAACTAAACTCATTTAACTTTCGTGACAAACTATAAAAAATGACAAGATTAAAAAAATGGCACTAAAAGAAATACACCTTTTTGATGATTTTCTACGCGATATTAGAAAAAATTAAGTATATAATAATTATTTTAGGTGAATAATTTCCAGACCACCATCACCCGTTATTGTTGTCACTGTCACCAGCTATATATAAGATGCAAACGAGCTGAGCTACTAAAGCTTGGATCGAAAAAAAAAAAGCTTGAAATGAGCCGAGCTTGAGCCCAATACTAAGCCTAAAACCAAACACGTTTAGTAAATGAGTCCGAGCTTCGCTATCGAGCCGGTTCCCGAGCCTAAAACATTCCACTGTTTACATAACTGATAATTATATGTAAAATAATAATTATAAATAAACTGATCTCGAGCTTGAAAAATTATCTAGGAGCTGAGCCAAATTAAGCCAAGCCGAACTTGAGGCTTCATAAGTTAAACGAACTCGAGCTCAGACTCAACTCGGGTTGTTAGCACCCATATGCAATATATAGCACAGAACAATTTCAAGTCATCTGCATTTTAATAGAAGTATGTAAACGGACTTTATGTTCGAACAGCCCAAGTGATAAGAAAGAAGAGCCAGAGACTCACGAAGCCCAGACTTTAGCGTTATCCATAGGCCCAAAGTCCAGCAATGTTATCATGATTCATGCCATCGGTTTCGAGACAATTCTGGTGATCAACAACAATCGATCAGTCACACGTTGAAGATGAAGGTGATTCACATACCTTGCTTGGAAGACAACTACTCTTACCTGTATGATTTTCCCTTTTTTAAGTTAACTCTTTTCGATTTAGGGCAATCTGTTTGTTTATAAAATTTACCAATTGAGTACTTAATTATTATTATCATTATTATGCAGGGTGATTGATGAGAAAACGAAGCAAGGAGCAGTAGTCGATCCAGTTGAGCCTGAGAAGGTTATTGCAGTTGCTAAAGAAAATGGTGTTGAACTTAAGCTTGTCCTCACTACTCATCACCACTGGTAGTTTCTTCACCTTTCATTCATATTCCTATTCATAGTTGATAGTTTTTTAACATGATTATGAATTCATGCCATTGATTGAGCTCGATTAGGTTATCGGTTTAATTATTTGTTGAAAATTAAATTATTGAAACTTCAGTTATTATTATGTCAACAGTTAGTTGGAAGTCTATGTTGGTTGGTAATTTATGGAGTTGGGTGAAACATGTACATAGAAAAGTTATAGGATAAACTATGATTATATAGATGTACTCGTGTTCGGGGGAAAGTGATTGATTATTCTCGACTCTGAGTGATGATTATTCATTATTTTTAGGGCCACTTTTCAGATTTGGATAGTTGGAGACAATTGGTTATTGAGATGAATGTAAAACTTCCTTAATATATCTATTTTTACAAACGGATTATTTGATCCTTTTAAGTGTGAATAATCATTTTGAAAACACGCGTAATGTTGTTATGTTAGTGAACCTGTGGAGATTTGTCATTTATCAGAAATACACACGTCTTTGGAACTAACTATAAATGTGGAGTCCAATATCCTTCTTTGTCATTTAGGTTGACTGTCTTATTAATATTATTATTGGTGATAGGGATCATGCTGGTGGCAATGAGAAGATTAAAGAGTTGGTGCCTGGGATTAAAGTTTACGGAGGTTCTATTGATAATGTGAAGGGGTGTACTAATAAGTTGGAAAATGGAGATAAGCTATCACTTGGGGCTGATATTGATATACTCTCTCTCCACACACCGTGGTATGTTATGTTTGTTTTTGTCTGGTCACGTTCCAAGTTCTCCAACGTCTGACATGCATACAGTTTGATAAATGTTTTTACTACTATTAATCTTTTAGTTTAAGTTTATTTTGAACAATATTTTTAGCTTGGATCATTCTCAAAATGTAAAGATTGCAGTATAATGTGGTTTGTTGCTTTTCAGCCACACGAAAGGACACATAAGTTACTATTTGACTGGAAAAGAAGAAGACGATCCTGCTGTGTTCACAGGCGACACATTGGTGGGTTGATTTGATTATTTCATTCCATCAATGTCCTTACAAACACTATAAAAAGGCATTCCAATATTTACTATTTTATTTAGACACCATGTTAGTTGTTCTCATGGTCAAGACCTCAACTCAATGGGTGGTCACTGTTTCTCTACCATTCTGGATAATTATTTAGCCAGCACATATAATAAATTGGGTCATTAAGTTTTTCTTGCCTGCAATTTTGTAGTTTGTTGCTGGTTGTGGCAAGTTTTTTGAGGGCACAGCTGAGCAGATGTATGAGTCACTGTGTGTCACTTTGGCTTCTTTGCCGAAACAAACTAAAGTTTACTGTGGCCATGAGGTAAATTTATTTTATGCGTTTGTATTTTTGGATCCGTATATAATTATATATGCTTTTGTTGAAAAAAAAATGTTGGAAATTGTGTTTGTTTCTTTTAAGCTTGGTTATACAACAATTGGTTTAATTTGACCGGTTTCTAAACTGAAGTCATACCAAACTAAAATCCATTTCTGGAGTTGATTCTTTTTCTATCTTTCTTGTGTGTTGAAAGTTGAAACCATTCTTTTACTTTTCAGTACACAGTGAAGAATTTGCAGTTTGCTCAAACAGTTGAACCAGAGAATACCAAAATATCACAAAAGTTATCCTGGGCTCAACAGCAGAGGCAATCAGGCCTTCCAACCATTCCATCCACCATTGGAGAAGAATTAGAATTTAACCCGTTCATGCGAGCTGATGTACCTGAAGTCCAGGTCTTACTGTTTTCCCTAAACCATTCTCTACTTCCACACAAGATTATGAAAACAGAATAAGGATGTTGATGGGTCGGGTCGGGTCTAAAGACAATTTGAAATATGGAATACATATAATATTGTTTTAAATCACAAATAACACAATCCCATTTTGACGATTATCTTTCTCATGATAACAATGTATTAGTATAATGCAATGTTCTAAAAAATATAATAAATAAAATGCAGGAAAAGGTTGGATGCAAGTCCCCTGTTGAAGCATTGAGGAAGATTAGGCAGCTAAAGGATAACTGGAGAGGGTAATTAACTAGTTATCAGTTAAACTTCTTTATAGTTTTCTGTCACATCTACTTCTTGCATGTTTTGTATGTACCCTGTATGTAATAATGTATGCCATCAAAAGGCAGTCATCTTGTTATGTTTAACATGTCTAAAAATCTTCGTATTTTGGGATTTAGCTATGAACCCGGATGGAGTCGGATATAAGATGGGTTACGAAAAAAGTGTGTTGTATGTGTGTAGAGCTTCAATCCCGATCTTAATCATACGTCGGTGGCGAGTAAAGTTGTGGTATTTTCTTTCATAAGCCCTAAAGGAGTCAAATTTGGAATTAGGGGGGCCTATAGGATTCTCTTGATTTGTACTATGTTTAAATGTTTAATGTGAATAAGAAGGGTTTGGGTATATTGCTTTATATTTTGTCTAGGCCTTTTTGGTGTGTTGAATTAAAGAAATTTGGTGCTTCATCAACACAATTCTAGAAATACAAGAATTGCATTATAAGCAACTTGAATGGTTTCTTTATTTTTAATAAATAAAATATAATTAGAAAAAATGATTGTCGGTTATTTATGAAAGTAATAAAGTTATGTTATGGTTTCTTAAACCCCTACACGTTCCGTCTTAAAAGTAGTAATAAGGAATCTTCATATGATAGTAAAGTGTCAACTTAATGGCAATAAATTAGGCCATCTTTTTAATCAAGCTTAGCTACTTGCAGCATCACATTAGGATTATTGGGATATTTGCATAAAATGCAATTTAAACCCATTTATTTGAATGTTTTTAAGTCTTAATAGTTAGTCATTTGTTTATGTTAACAATAGCTTTGTTGGGCATATTACTGAACAAATTCTAATGTGTTATGAAAATCATTGTTTATTCATAAATTTTCACGATATAATTTGCCGATTAATCTTTGCATTATAATTTGCTGGTTTATCTGCATGCTGCCATATAAGAACTTTTCAAAACATACAACTTTAATTTCTTAATTAAAAATGAACAATAAGATTGTTATAACCTTAATTAATAGATTAGAAAAACCATTAGAATTAAAGTTATTGTGGCCATGACTAGCTCACTTGATAGAGCCTCTTAGAGGTCTTGGTTTAATCTCAAACAAGGGGTATTTGTAAATACAGGAGTTTGAAGAGAATGACATTTAGCTATTAAAAAGAAGAAAGTTACAACGGAATGGTAGGTAAATGAGCCCCTTTTGAATTGCGAAGCCGATCCTACCGAAAACAAGGCTATGATTGTTCGACATCAAGAGATTATTGCACACGACCCGCTGCACTATGTTCATGAAATTGGCTACTTTGGGGCGAGAGACCTAAATGTATTAAAGGCAAGGGAAATTAAGACATGTTGATTCTCAGCACAAGTTTCTCATTCTTAGCAACTTTCCCTGACTCTATCTTTAACACAATTTGGCTATTCACGAACCGATTGTCCCTGAGGTCAACAAGGGAGGATGCTTGGGTAAGGTCAGCAGAAGCGTCTTTGTACCATTCGCTTTTGATACCTTTGGGGGCCTTGCCCCTGAAGCCATTCGATTTCTAGATCGGGTACAAAAGGTTACACATAGTAATTGCTCGACAGCCAGGGACCAAAGTTTTATTTTTAACAGAGTAGGTTTTGCTATCCAAAAGGGGGTGGCGGCGCAGCTTGTTGCCCGCTTACCAGCCGTCCACTTGTAATGTGATGTTATATAATGAAATGAAATTTGATTATTTAAAAAAAAAATAAAAAAAAAAAAATAATTCTTAATGAAATAATTCTTGTTCATTCAAGTAAAAGAAAGTGGGATTTATGATGATGAAGATTGCATTACATCCTAAACCTGCTATTATAGTTTTTAGTGGATTCAAAGACACACTTTGGTTATAAAAAGAAAAGAATATAGAAATGAAAGGGGTCAAAACTTGCATCCCAATACATTGGTGGAAGTCCGTCTACATGTCGGTGGTCAAAACCTTAGACATTCAACGCCCTCGTCTTATATAAAATGACAATTTGCACCCTTAATTCTATTTGAGCTTCATTTCTGACCCTTTTTATCCTTTATTCAGTATTTAAACAAATTTATTTAATAATAAAAAAAATTCAGCGTTTACTTACAGAAAACACTTTTTATCCTTCATTCAATATTTAATTATACCATTGACAAGGGTTAGAATTTTGAACCTCCCTTTTAAAATGAATACATCTTTACCATGTTGGCTAGCCTCACGTGACTATAAAAAAAACACGATATTAATTAGATTTAACTTAAATATAAATAGAAAACAGTGAAACAGGGTTCGTAGCTGGGCAAGCATCAAGAAAGGCGGAATCAAAGAAAGTAGATAAACACGCTAAAGCTTGTGCAGATAACCAACATGTCTTTATCCCTCTGGCCTTCGACACCTTTGGCTCCATGGCGCCATAAGCTATTCGTTTCTTGACCAGGGTACAACGGGTCATCCACAGCAATGTTTCATCCCCAGGGGGGCAAGGTTTTGTCTTTAGTAGACTAGGGTCTACCTGCTATTATGATGTAACTTTCGTATTTTGTTTTAATGAAGTTTGAAAGATAAAAAAAAACAAAAAAAACAGTGAGAAAAAAAAATATGTACACACACATGACACATCTACTGAAAAAGAAAGAGGATGCAAAAGGGCATATTCGTAACTTTGACAACATCAAACGGCAAACGCGTTGGCTGCATCACCCAGTTGGCTTTTAAGCTGATGACTTCACTAATCACTATATATTGAGAGCGATTGAATTTTTATTATTATATCTAAATATTTTTATTTTAAAATATATACTTACAAAAGAAAAATCTTGGTAAAATTTGCAGCTATCACACGTTACTCCAGTTTTAATGCAAATTCAGTCCTTTTTCCAATAATAACTTTTTCATTTCCTCCCTCCTTCCTGAATCCAACTCAAAACTTTGTTATCGGTACCAAACCCTAACATTCGATTGTTGTAATTCATAAAACAATCTGTTCGTTGAGGAAGCCAAGGGCATTTTGGTAATTTTGGCACACCTGAACGATCGATTGTCGGTTTCTAACCCTTGTTATTTGTTGATTTTATTATTAATTGAGCGTTTAATCAAAGGGTTTTTGTATGCGTCGATTAATGGAAACATCAGGTGTTAGCGTTGTTGATTCCACCACTTCTGATAATAATAATAATAATAATAATAATAATATTAATAATAATAATAATCATGAGAGTAATAATCAAAATTCGTCAAATCCTTCGTCTCCAACGATAAGGAGGAGTTCCTTGCAAACGACGTCGTTTCCTGTAATTAGGTTTCTGCAAGCACCTGTTACTACTTTAATTGAATACTCTGGTGTTCTTCGACATAGGTCAACCAACGATTATCAGGAATCAGAGAGTTTGATTGCTAATCATCATAGCCCTAGTGATGTTAACAGTAGTAATGGTGATAATGGAAACGATGAGGTTTCGATTCGGATATCGAGTGGTGGAGGACAAGGAGAGGAGCATAGTGAACCGAATTCGGTGAACCGTGTTGATAATGGTGGTGGAGGAGATAGGGAAGGTTCTGATTCTGGTGATGTAAGTGGTGGCAATGGTGGAGGCACTAGTAATAATAATAATAATAATGTGGATTCGGCGTATCAACAACGATATGATTTGCAACAAATTTCGCGGTGGATTGAACAAATTCTTCCGTTTTCGTTGCTGTTGTTGATCGTTTTCATTCGTCAGCACTTACATGGTATATCTTGGTTCTCTTATTTAGAATGCATCAAAATATAGCATACATGTTGTTTAACTGATTATATTGCACATGTTTGGCTTTTTTTTTTTATTGTGATTAACTGTTTTTTATGAAAATTTTTGTATGATTATATGCAGGTATCTTTGTTACAATATATATAGCTACGTTTATGTATAAATCAAATGATATTCTACGGAAGCAGACGGCGTTAAAGGTATTAATTTGGTGTTCAACAAAGACGCCTATAGTTTATTGTTATCTGTTGAGCACTTGGTTTTAAAAAGCGTGCTTGAGGCGACCCTAGGCGCAAAGACTGCGCCTTGTGTGACATAAGGCGAGCTTTGTACAAGAAGCGCACAAAAGCGCTCTTTTTGGAAAAAAAGCATTGAGGCGTGCGTTTCTTGTACAGGGGGTCTTTTTGTGCTTTCAAGTGTTGTACATGTAGATAAAAAGGTTGTACATTTAAGTAATTTATACATTAAATCGTATAAGGTAAACCTTATTTATATCTATGTTTTGGGTAAGGGTTGCTAAAAACCTATAGGATATATAAAAAAAATATTATATAAGCACATTGCGCCTCATGTACGAAAAGACATCCGCTTTTGCGCTTCGCTCTTTGATTTTAGACCATGTTGGTTTTGTGCGCTTCGCACTTTTTAAAACCAAGATTGAGCTTGATGATTTAGGAAATTTTTGCAGGGGGAGAGAAAGTTATCTGTTCTTGCTGGATATTGTGTACTTTTCATGCTTCAAGTGGCTGGAGTTTATTGGTGGTACCAGAACGATGATATTTGCAATCCGTTATTCATGATGCCACCGAAAGCAATACCATCGTTTTGGAATGCTGTATTCACTATTGTTGTAAACGGTATGGATGTTCTTTTAATTGTCTCTTATCTAGTGATGGCATTTCATTATTCTTATGAAATTTTAATTCCATTGCTTGTAGATACGATGGTTCGCCAGGCAGCAATGGCTTTTAAGTTGGTATTGCTTATGTACTATAAAAATGGCAGGGGCCATAGTTTCCGTAGGCAGGTAATGTGATAAAACATGATACTATAGTCTGTAACGCATACTATATGTTATAACACTTGAGTTTCAGATGTATTATTTTTTGGCATTTCAGGGTCAACTATTGACTCTGGTTGAGTACACACTTCTGGTATACCGTGCATTTTTACCCGCCCCTGTTTGGTACCGCTTCTTTTTGAACAAAGAATACGGGAGCCTATTTTCATCTTTGACAACGGGGTTGTATTTAACCTTAAAGCTTACATCAGTTGTTGAGAAGGTATGAGTTGCCCCTGGTCCTTTAGTTTTCAACAATATGTATCTCGGAAATGAATTAATATACACACCCTCTTGTTTTATGTATCAGATTGGATCCTTTTATGCTGCATTAAAGGCACTGTCACGAAAAGAGGTAAATTATGGATCACACGCAACAGCAGAACAGGTATTATTTGGTACTTCAATTTTTTTACCCAAATTATTTAGGGCTGTACTAGTTATCCTCGTAATTTAATTACTTACACTATCAGGTGAGCGAGGCTGGAGACGTGTGTGCTATTTGCCAGGAAAAGATGCAGGCTCCTATTTTGTTGCGTTGTAAACATATCTTCTGTGAAGACTGCGTCTCGGAATGGTCTGAGATTCCCATTTTTTATTAATATTTACAAAAATGCTACATTATCATCTTATTATAACTTTAGGTTTTAAACCCTTTCTTTTATTTCAGGTTTGAAAGAGAAAGAACTTGCCCATTATGCAGAGCTTTGGTGAGACCAGCAGATATACGATCATTCGGGGATGGCTCAACGAGTTTGTTCTTCCAGTTGTTCTAGAAGTATGAGGACCATCAGGGTATGAGGACTGTGTGCTTTCTTCATTGAGTTTTGATCTTCAGTTGCCCAAAGTTATTGCCGCGTTAAGTTTTTTGGCATCCTTTTCCCCTCGAATTGTACAGTTGAGCTTTACTTGTGGCTCTCATATATATTTATACACACAATATACATACAACAATCTAGTGCTGTGTGTGCATCTGGTAGTACACCAAGTTTATTTACAGTATATGTAATGATTTTAGAAATTATTTAAACCAACTAAATAAAACCTAAACATTTGTCTAATACTGAAATTAGGCTTGGATAACATGTTAAACTAGTATTGAACTAGGATCCAATATGTTATTACATAATGAGACGTGTAAGGTTTTTGACCCTCATTCTTTGTATTTTGAGTGTTAGAACTTAGAAGAGATGAATGAATCACAATCTTTCAAAACTACAAATGCGAAACTTTTCAATTTCGCTCACTTATTCTTTTTTTATCAACGGATACTATGCATAAGTGTATTATATGTTAAAAGTAGTTATGTGTTGTATGGTTAGTAACTTCGTATATTCTAAGTTTTGGAATAAAGGTAAAATTACATTAGAGTGCTTAGTAGACTAATGTTGACATATATTTGAACTAGAACTCATCAAGCTTATAGCTCATATATTGTTGATAGGACCGACGGATGATGCGCGTCCTACAAAAAAAGAATACCCCAACCAAGACATTTATTGTTACTAAGATAGATAGGTTTTACCTAAGTAGCCTAAAAAGGATGGTTGAGCTGACATATATATAATTAATATGTAAATTGTGATTTATATATTACAGTATTACTAAATTGTATTACTAATCAAATAGGTTTGATAAACTAAATATACTATAAACCCAATAACTCTGGTAGTTGAAAGTTATTAGTTAACTTTGGTCTAAGTTTGAGTTATTAGGATTTTTCAGTTACAAAGGATTATAAATAGGATGTTAAAAGTTGGTATCCAGGTCACACTAAAAACTCTAGTTCCATCACCACCATAGCTTACCATTGCTGTTGATTCTGGTCACTGCCTTCGATCGAAACCAGTTAAGCCTATTTGTTTAACTATTTCTGTTGCTATCTTGTGTTATGCAATAGAGTTCAAGGTGAAACGAGGAACTTCGCAATTGTGACCGTGTTGTTGATTTGCAAGGAGTCACGATTGTGATCGTGTTGTTAATTTGCAAGGATTTAGACTAGTATCAGGGAAGCATTATCACGATGTGTCATCCTTTTAGTGTTGATCCTCTTTGACCGATCATGATAAAATATTCTCAAAACCCAATGACTGTAATTGGGTTTCTTTCCATTATGCAAATGGATTATTGGAAAAAGTTTCTCATTATGATTTACACATCTTTGGATGCGTTTTAGTTTTAAAACCTAATGGGAAATACCAACATAATGATTTAATGAGATAGTGGAATGGACGGTTAGTGGAGAGTTCAAATGAAAGAAAAAATATTTTAAGAAGAAAAAAAACAAATTTAAACCAATAGGAATCCTCCATATAATAATTGTATTTAATGTTAAGTAAATGATTAATTTTTTTGTAACCCCCTTAGGGCTGTTTGGTAGCCTCTTAATGAGGCTCTTAACCATTCAGTGCTGAATGATTTATCATTCAGCGCGTTTGTTTCAGCCTCTGAATGGAATGGTTAAGGCTGAATCATTAAGACTTGGGATGTTGCTGAACCATTAAGCACTGAATCATTAAGCACTGAACTAGGCTGAACCTTAACGAAACTCCCATACCAATTTGGGACATGAAAACTAACCATTAAGAGGTCCAACTTAATGATTCAGCACTTAGGGGCTGTTTGGCAAGTGCTGAACCAGTAAGTGCTGAATCAATAAGAGGTCTGAATGGTTAAGAGGCTCTGAACCAGTAAGTGCTGAATCAAATAAGAGCTGTTTGGCTGTATCTCTGAATGACTGTGCAGAATGACTATTTTACCCCTCTGAACTATTATGTGCTGAATGAATGTATCTGTTTGGCCAGAGTTCTGAATAGCGTACAAATTGATGAAAAATTGTAAAAGTAAAATACAAAACGTCATAGAAAATCCAAATTAAACATAAATCCTTTAACATCCATGGAAACATACGAAAATCCAAATACAAAATAAACACAACATACGAAATCCAAATACAAATAACACAACTCTGCATACAATTTTAATTTGATGAAGCATTTGAAAGCAACTGATTAGCAATCTGGCCACGTAAAGAATTCATATAGTCAATACCTTGTGAACCCCACTCTATGTCATGAACTATCAGGCCATCATTTTCCCCACTTTGCATTTCATGAAACATCGTGTTCTCATCATACTCCATAAATAACTGATCATTTCTTTGGATATTGGTACCTAAAGATAAGGGATTTAAACCACCTCAATCATACCAACTATCCAATATTTCTAATATAACAACTACTAACAATCAACATACAACATAAAGAAAACATGCATCTTTTTTCATACCAACATCCATAACATAGAACAACCTATTTCTAAAAGCACAAACCAATCAACATACAACATAAAGAAAACATGCATTTTTTCATACCAACATCTATAACATAGAACAACCTATTTCTAAAAGCACAAACCAATCAACATACAACATAGCCAAAACATGCATCTTTTTTCATACCAACATCCAACATAGAACAACATATTTCTAAAAACACAAACCAATTCAAGCATAATCAATAATAAATTCAGAAAAAAAAAATAAAAAAAAAACCTAACTGGGAAATTTCAGAAAAATAAAAAAAAATTTCAGTAAAAAAATAAACAAAAAAATTCAGAAAAAAATAAACAAAATATTTCGATTAATGGGCTGTTTATATAAACAAAAAATTTCAGAAAAAAATAAACAAAAAAATTCAGTAAAATAAACAACATCCCACAAGAAATTTCAGAAAAATAAACAACATCCCCTAAAATCCCACAAAGTGTTCGAACAAGCATAGATCGATTAATGGGTAGGGCTGTTTATATGCTTAATAGAAAAAAAAAAAAACACATACCTGGTGACGCGAGCTGAGGAAGGAAAGAGGGAAGAGGAGGGCGGAGGGACCGGCGGCGCTGAGGGAGGAGGAGGAGGAGGGCAGGCGGCAGGCGGCAGGCGGAGGTGGTGAGGGCAGGGGTGGGGGCGGAGGGTTGGGTGTTGAAAGAATGGGTAGGGTTTGTTTTGTTTTGTGGTGAGGAGAAGGGTATGCTTGTCTATTTTTCATTCAGCATGTGTGTGTGTCTGTATCATTCAGACTGAAAGCTTTTCATTAAGAGGTTAATATTTTTGCAACCAAACAAGCTTGCCTCTGTCCGAATAAGAGGCTAGCCTCTTAATGAATCATTAAGAGGCTAAACAAACAGCCCCTTAACCATTCAGACCTCTTAACCATTCAGAGCTCTTAATGATTCAGCACTTAATCAACCAAACAACCCCTTAAACTAGTTAAATTAGTGAAACTCTTAATTTAATTTAAAAATATATTCTTTCATATCAATCCTAATTTATAGTGAAGGGTAATTTCGATATGTGTAGGACAAATGTAGGTTGAATTTTTATATGTGTAGGATTAACGTATGATAATCTCGATATATGCGTGTGATAATTTTGATATATGTAGGATGAATTTTGACATGTGTATAACCAAATTTGATAATGTGTAGGATAAAGTATTAATGACCAATTAATTAAAGTGATAACAATTAATGTGATAAGAGTTAAACTATTTAATATTCATTTCTTCTTTTTGTTCTCACAATAAGTTTTTTCTTATTCGATCCTCCCCTAGACGGTTAAATACATTATGTGTTACATTTTAAATACTACACACAATTATTTATGCAATTCTTGCGTTACTAACATGATATTGGTCCTGAAATTTGAAGAAAACCCTCAGATAAACAAGTAATTATGTATAACTAATTTTGAATGTCTTTAAAGCATTTTATACTTTTCTTGAAATCACACAAACAAACACACAAATGTATTCCTTTAATCATTCAAATACTTTTTCGATATTCAAATAAATAATTTGTGTTATGAAACCCTTTAATAAACTTAAAAATCTTTTAATAAAATTTCAGTTTTACGAATAGGACTTATATGATTAAATAACATCTTTTTTTTATTGCTAAAAACTTATTTGGTCTTATTAAAAAGAAATTGTATATAATTTTTATATTAAAGGTTAGTGACATATGCCAACGACGACAAAAAGTCAAAAGACAAAAGCTACATGAAGACAAAAACACACGAACAACCTTTCAACTTTTGAAATTGACATCCACCCCTTCACTTCCTTAAAATTTTTTAAAATGAAATTTTCACCCTACTGAGTTCTAACTTTTCTAATTTACCCATCTTTATTTTCATTGTTTACGTTGAAGGAAAAAAATATTTCTCACGTGATTGTTGTATACGTGACGATATATATTCACGTTTCAACATTTTTTTAAACGAGTTGGGTCAAATATAATGTGCTTTCATGCTTATTTTTATGTACATTTTCAATTGGTCTACGTTTTGCTGGGCGTGTTGGTATAAATTTCATGTTTTAACGTAAATGAAATAGATTCATGTTTTGACATAAGGTTTTTCGAAAACGAGTCTGGTCAAATATAATACATTTTCATGTTTTACGTAAATTGTGTTTGGAAACGATTCGCTCAAGTATAAAACGTTTTCATTCGACTGTATAAAATCAAGTTACCGTACGTTTTCAAATGACTAACGCATCACATGACATGCCGCCAACTATAAACGACTAAGGCATCGCCGCCGCAACGCAACACGTAACCTATGGCAACCTTCTAGTTAAACACAAAAAACATGAAAGAACAACATTTGGCGGTAATAGATCGAAAACATAGTGGCAGTGGATCGAGTTGGCTGGCCAAGAAAGCACACACATCAAATACTCACAGATGACAGAACCCATCGATGGCCGATGGGTCTTGTCTTGGTTCACTCTCCCATACTGGTTCACTCTCCCATACCACCAACCATTAACTATTATATTTTTCTTTTTATTTATCACTTTATTAATTATACATATAATTTCATACTATAAGCAAAGGGGAAAAAAATGCTGTCTTAGTAAATTCGATCTCGTAACCTATCAAAACATAATCACTAGATTTATAAATGGTTTTATTTTACTCAAATCCTAACTTAAAATATAGATTGTAACAAAAAATGCTGACAAACGACAACTAGTTATTTATTTGAAAGATAATCATCTACGATTTCTGTTATACGCATGGTGTGTTTGTTTTATAACCAATATAATAATAATAATAGGCTAAAAAGTACTAGAATCTCAAAACACTTGTAAATGGTGTGTACAAAATAATTAGAAGGGGAGAGAGCCATACACAAACATAGGTACCTAGATAATCGTCTTATAATGTATGATACTTATATTAATAAGTACAATGTTATGTACCTGACCCGACCCTCACAATAACAAACACACTACCACTTACAATATTAAACACAAAATAGAAAAACCCAACGTGCATAAGCGGGTCGGGTCAGGTACATAACATACAAACGCATCATGATCATGTTGTTCAGTTGTTCTCACAGTTTTTTTACACACTATTGGTTTTGAAATGATTCAGGGGATGTTTGGTAGCTTCTTAATAAGGCTCTGAACCATTCAGCGCTGAATGATTCAGCATACAGCGTGTTTGTTTCAGCGTCTGAATAGAAGGGTTAAGGCTAAACCATTAAGACTTAGGATGTTACTGAACCATTAAGCACTGACTTATACTGAACCTTAATGAAACTCTTCTACTAATGTGGGACAAGAAAATTAACCATTAAGAGGTCCAACTTAATGATTCAGCGCTTAACCATTCTGACCTCTTAATAATTCAGTACTTAAATTAATCAACCAAAAAGCCCATCAGTTTAACCTTTTTAGTAAAATACTAAAATGTGATTGAAACGCTTATTTACAATACACTATATAAAAATCTCAAAGGATCATATTCGTATTTATTAGAAAGTGATTACATAGTAGCTCGTAAATTCCAATAACATACAAATGTGACTTTTAAAAGCGCGCTAAAAGTATATTTTAGCAAGTGACAACTAAAAATAAAGTGATTAAAAACTATATCATAATTTATGACCTAGAGCAGCTATTATTTTATATAATATATTTGAAAAAAAATGATAAAAAATACAGTGTAAATAAAAAGACGCGTATAAACTTTATATGTTCATATTTTTTTTTGGAAGGAGTAGATCAACTGGTAAAGCCTTTGGGCTCCCTATGGGAGACCCCGGATCGAATCCCAGCGGTTGAATTTCTGCCGCTCTAGCGGGACCGATCCCCTCTACAACCCCAGGCGGGAACCCCACTTTTAAATGGGTAAACCCTCCCCCCCTCAGAATCGAACCCATGACCTCATTCGGTCAAGCGTCCTATCCCTCATTGGGGTGGCCAACTGAGCTAGCCCAGTTGGTTTTTATATGTTCATATGAGTATAATTTGTGTATATATATATTAAAAAATTACTATTTAGTTTATTTAATCGTAGTGACCTAGTGAAGACGTATGTTGACACGTGTCCTTTTCTCTTCTCTACTCTTAATTAAGTACTAACAAGATAGAAAACTATTGTCATGCCAAGTTATCTGAATTTAGCATATTTGCGGTATTTGTTACCGAATTGGGCCATTTTCTTTCAAAAGTTATTATTTATCACATGTAATTGTTAGATTAAAAGAATTTCAGATCGTACAAAATGGAGTCGGGCAGGTTAAAGTGGGTCTGGACATCGGGGTTAATTTGTTCTATGTGTAGCCCGTCTCATTTTTCTTCCAAAAGTAAATATATATGGGTAAATTAAGTTCACTAAATGATTTATACACTTGGTTATTTGACACAACTAGTCTGTATCTAAATTACACACGAATTTAGCTAAATCTAAGAAAGGGGTGGCGGCGCAGCTCGTTGCCCGCCTACCTACCATCCTTATTTAATTTACCTTTATCAAAGTCAATATATGAAAGTAAAAAAAAAGTTATCACCAAATCTAAGAATATATTATAGATCGAATTCAAATCCATTGAAACCAGTTGAGGTGGTTGGTTAATCAACCATAAACATATCGATCAGACAACTCAAACAATAAAACACATTGGTCTGTAAAAGGCCCTACACATGACCACTTCTTGTCTATGTACATTTTTTGTAGTTTCATAACAAACAAAGTCAGGAGTTAGTAATATATATGTTTTTAAATTAATGGCCTATAAATTCAATCATTCAAACGGTATAACATATAAAACTATAAGACTATTCGTTATAGGGTTTGAAAGCCTTAATAGTTAACACCCGCACCACGTAGACATGGGATACACACAGGGGCGTGGAATAAGGGTGTGTGATGGGGCTCAGCTAGGCTTGAGGGCGTGAACCCCTCCTTGATGTTTTTATTTTTTTGATTAATTATTTTTAATAGACAACCAATCATATAATCATATCTATTCACCTCAACCTTAGTACCATGTTTCATATAAAGCTCAATAAAGCCCACAACACCACTTAAACGTGTCACCCACGTGGCGTCACGTTATAGCACTTTTCCCGCTTGTAGCCCTCTAGAATACATAGCCTAAGCAAAGTCTTGTTTTTATTATTAATTAAAAAAAGTTATATAAAACATGTGTGACAAACGTTTAACTTTATTGTAGATTTTTTTAAAACAAAGGGACAAAACTATTTGGGAGTAAAATGATTATATATAGATCTCAGTCCAGCCACTTAGAATTATTCAATTCACTACATGATTATTTCTCTCTATAGATTCATCTCCATCACACATATATAGAGAGAGGGTGTAACATTATCATGTATGTATCTATATGTATGTATGTATATATGTAGATCAGTATTTTTTTACTTGTGGAATGAAGATTTGGGGAAGAGAGAGGGTGTAACATTATCAGTATTTTTTACTTGTGGAATGAAGATTTGGGGAAGATCTTTGAAAGCTTTTGTTTGGTTAAATTGATTACATATTTCTGCCTTTTTCTTACTTTTTAAAAAACAAAAACTGACTCTGACTCTCATGATAAAAGCGACCCATCATCTGTTTGTTTCCTTTTCCATAATTACAAATCCACCTGATCGATAAACATATTGCGACCCACACTTCAGTCGTTTCAGATATGTGTCCACTGAATTGCCATACCATTTCCGTCATCTCCACTCTGGACCTATGGCCTGATATCGAATCTAGATGTTTGTTTACACTCAGTTAAGCTCTCTCTCTCTAGAACACTCACTTCACAGTTATATATTCAAGGCTTCTTGTTAGTTGACTAATATTTGGTGCTCAATAGATACACTAGTGTTTTAATCTCTCTCTCTCTCTCTAACACACATACACACAAAGACTTTAGAGCTGCATATATGAAATCTAACTTTGGTGTCTTGATAAGGCAGTTTTCAAGATTAGGGTTTCTGGGTAACTCTTTGTCCTTTTTTCCCTTTTTGTTGTTTAAGTTCTAAAGTTTCTTATTCTTGAAAACCAATATTGTTTGCTAGCTTGTCTTCTTTATTAAGGGTCCTGGTTCTTTGTTACTGTTTCTAGATCTGTAGGAAGGAAACTAGTGAGATTTAAAAACCATGTATAGTTGTAGCATATATCAAGACCAAATAACTAAAAAGGGAAGGTTATTAAATGAGTATTCGGCTATTCTTTCTATTAGGGGTGTTCATGGTCTGGTTTTGTGGTTTTTATATCAAACCTTAACCAAACCATAGAATTCTATGCTCCAAAAAGGGTTGTTACTTATTAGCAATAGAAAAAGTATAGAAAAAATTACAAATCTTGAAAGTTAAATAAGTTCTTGATCACTTAGCAATTATTTGTTTGAATATGCATCGTTTTCATGTTAAAGAGCCTACCTTGATTATTTCTGTCAAACTAGAAGAAAAAAAGATTTTTTTGCTGAATTAGTGTTCTTTTAAACATTTTTGAGTTTTTAGTGTGTGTCAGGAGGTGGGTTGTGAAAGTGGTAGTCGAGGAGGAGATGTGATGAGCTGGGACTATGATGAGGAGCTGCCATGTAGACACTCGCAATCTTAGATTGTGGGAGTAAACCATGTATTATTCTGGGTAAAGACTTAAAGTGCAGGATTGTTTTTAAAGTGTATTGACATCTGCAATCTGAGATTGCGGGAGTGTCCTCATCATCGTCCCAAGTCATCTAGTCATCGTGAGTCATCATCCCACCTCATCAGTTCTCCTCCTCGCTTGGTCAGTCAGTAGCACAGGTAAGCAACTCCCACAATCTCAGATTGCGGGACTACCTATTTCACAAACTCCTTCCTAACACACACTAAAAACACAAAAATATTAAAAAAAAACACTAATTCAGTAAAAAAAATCAGAAAAAAGGAGGTTTAGTTATGTTGGTAATGGAAGATTTTGACAAACTAGCCAATGGAAATTAAATATAGCAATTATTTCGATATCGTCCTATATATTAGTTTTAAAAACTCATGAATAGTGTTGTTGTCATGTGACAGGCAGTAGCCTATTGGTTTTTTTGTTAGTCGGTGTTTTGATTAATTCAATATTTGAAATAGTTTTTGTACTCTCTTTACCTTAATTTCTCTCCACATGATCATGCAAAGCACAATAAGTACAATCAGGAGAATTAATATCGGTGTCTATGTAAGTACATTGTAGCAACTAGCAACTAGCAACTAGATCATCATAAATTCTATTTTAATGTACTCCATGTGTACTATGACAAATCAAGACTTGTGCAAATTAACCTTTTTTGATCTTGATTTTTTTTTTCTTCCTTTTTATAGGTAATGAAAGTGATGAAGGGAGCTCCCTCCAGCCCACTCATGGATGCGATTAAGGTATTGAATTAGCTGCCGACTCATTCATCTAATCACTCGGTAGAAAAGATTCATTTTATGCTACTTTGATTGAGTGAATGATGCGGGAGCTAGTTTTCATCCCTTGCTAATCTGTGCTTGGACTGAAGGGAGCTCCCTCGTTCCTTTCACCTTGCACCATATTACTTGTTATCGATATTAATATATTTGCATATTTATGTATGAATGTAATTATGTACACTAATTTGTGTATGTGTGTACGTATGTTTAAATTTATGTTTGTATTTACCTACATACATATGTATTTGTTACATAGCTAGTGGGGGGTGGCAAGCCCTCTTAAAGCTGTTGAACCTTAAATTTTCTTAACAAAATTGTTACTTGTTAGCTAAAAAATAAGAAAACATCACATCCAAAAATCATAAGATCAAAATCCATTATACTTGGTTTATGTCATGAATTGTTACATGCTTCTTGTTTCTGTTTAGTTTCATGTCGTGACTTCCTAACAATTTTCTCGGATGTTTCTGTATTTTGTTATCAATCCATAAATATATACATATATGGTCTTATGTGAGTATGACCTATCATCTCAAACATAAGTAACATTAATGTTCGTTTTGAGCAACATGCAGGGCCTGCATATATGAATATATGATCTTACTCGGTGGCTAGCTAGATCCAATTTTTCACTTTTCACAGTTTAGCATGTTGCTTTTGGTTTCATTGTCGAGGATTATAGCTTGATTATTATAAAATAAGGCCTGTAGATCGAGTGTTGAACCACATGATTATGTCATTCAACTCATGACTAGATACCATTTTGAACCATTTTTTTATTAATTATTTTTGTACCTTAAGATAGCCATTTGTGGATTGTTCACTTTGTAACATGTCTAGCAAGTTGTGCTTTTCGTATGCATGGAAAGATTCTTGAAGAAAGTACATTTCATGGAACGAAGCCCAACACATGGTCACTTGTTGATTTTTAAATACTAAAGATCATGTGCACAAGAGACTATATTACGAGTATCAATATGGGTTGGCAAGACTTCAACCCGGTGGCGGATCCATGATTTTTTTCCAATGAGTTCGCTGTTTTATGTAGTACATGAGTCACGATTTTATTAAAATAATATTAATGTAAATAATAGAGACACACTCTTTATACATTTGGGAAATTGTAGTACATGCACCGTGTACAAATCCAAACGAAAATAATATAAAATACAACATAAAATGATTCAAACCGAAGTTTTCATCAAGAGCTTCAACCGCGTCTTCTTATGTGATTTCTGCTTCGACTTTAACGAGGATTTGAACCACGTCCTTTTGTGTGATCCTTCTTGGCTGCAAGAATTAACAAAAAATAATGTTGACGGTTGTGGCTGAGGCACGTGTTTAACACGCTTCCCTTAAAACAGATTCCGCGCCTCTACTAAAGACAATGCGTCTGTCTCCCAGGGTACAATAGCCGAAGCAGTCTGTACTACCGGAGAAGGCTACGCGCCTGAGGTTACACCAGGCAAATTGTAGTGTTAGAACTTGTAGAATCTAGTAGAGAGTACTCCTCTCTATAGTACCCAACATATGAGACTTATCTTGTCCAAGAACTCTTCTATGTGTATTCTTATATGTATACTCATGTCTTTCTCTTGTATCTCACTTATATTTTTCAAATGTGAGACACACAACCTACTAATTTACAAGAGTCATGATACCCAAGAGTTTCACTTAATTATGGATTTAATAAGAGACATAAAACTCTAATAAAAGCAAATTAAGTGACATAAAAAACTCTACTCAAGAGTTTCTTACCATGAAGAGTCTCATTAATAATATTACTAAACTCATTAATAATATTATTAAATTAATTTCCATTCACATATTTTAAAAATTCGAACATTTTAGTCAATGGCTGATTGGACATAAAAATTTCCGGGTCGGTTCGACGGTTCCGGTTGGGTCGGGTCGGGTATCGACGTGTGGTTTTTTCGAACGAGTGTTTTTCCGTGAGAACTCCAACGTGTATCTTCGGCTCTTGCAAGTGACAATTCTTGAATCTTTCCACGTCCAGTTTTAACTTCTGAATTCAATCACATTTGAGTTTCTCTTATCAAATCTAATTGTTTGCAAGATGCACCAACAACATTTATTAAATTTGCTACTTCTTTGACAAATTTACAAATGTCAAGATGTTTGTTGTCAAATTTACAAACTGTCTAAGATGTTTGTTTGCAAGGGCCTTTATATTCAAAACCATTTTTTATGTTTTTCTTTATACCATTATATCTTAAAAGATTAATATAGTAATATACCACCTAAATATGTAATCAGAAGATTTCGAATTAGCATAGAACTTGAAACTTAGATGGTTCAACAAATTATAAAAACTTGAAACTTAAAAAAGTCGAACCTTAGATGATGCAGCGGTTGTGCGAGCAGGAGCAGCGGTGGCCGGTGAGCAGTGGCGGCAACACTACTGAAGCAATGGAAACGACCTTCTTTGCAAGAAAATGAGGCTTGAATTCCTTCTTTTTGTGATTTAAGAATGTACTTCTTTAAAAAAAATTCATGGATCATGGGAGTTGGGGATTATTTTGTAGTGTTGTATGTTGGGTTAGGTCAATTTAGTTAAGAAAATGCAGATGACATGATTCGAACCCGCGACCTACATTTTGAAAGGAGGAAGGCTTAACCATTGAGCCACTCAAATGACATGTTTATGGGTTCATCCAAATTTTTCTTATGGGTTCATGGCTCATTTTTCCTATATATTTCTACTAAAAACCGAAAACCCAATGGGTTCGTCTGAACCCGTACAAAACTTTTTAAATCCGCCCCTGCTTCAACCTGAATTTAACCTTACTTTTATTTGTAGTGTGGGATATGCTATCGTGTTCAGATCATGTTTTGAGTTCACCACTAATATTCACGAGTGATAGCTAGTTTTTTTTTCATTTTGAGCGGCAAATAAATTTTATTAAACAAAAAAACTAGTAAGAAGCAGAGTTTATGACACCGTCAGCGTTCATCTTTCTCTATGAGAAGCAGTTGTTCTTAACATTCAGAAACCGAACAGTGGCTGTTTGGAACTCTAAAGGGCAACTTGTGACTTCATTTGAGGATCATTTTTTGTGGCATCCTTATTGCAGTACTGCTAATGTATACATCGCACGTGATAAGGATGTTATCATTTCATATTGTAAAGCTGGCTCCAATGAATCATCAACAGATGTAAATGGTAATTCGCTCGGTTCATAACTTCAATCATACATTTAGATTTCAACAAACATGTATTTCATGCTTATTTAAGCAAAAGTAATAGGTGATAGATACACTAGATATATATGGATCGCTATTTAACCCATTTATCTAGGCGTGTCAATTGGGTTGGAGGGTAGCAATCAACTTGTAAACGTGTTAATCAGGTTGGTGGATTGTAAAAAATAGGTTAAACGGTTAGCATGTCAAACTATTTAACTAGACACGTTGGCGAGTCGACAGGTTTAAATAAACAATTCAAATAGGTCAACCCATATACAACCCGTTTGTTAAACGGTTTAGATATAACATATGGAATTAATATGGATTGATCGCATGAATAGGAAATTGCATTTTATGAGTTGAAGCGTAAATGTAACTATTTAAAAAAATGATTTGGGTATGATTTGATCCCTGGATTGTTTTTTTTTACTGCAGCTGGTTCGATAAATATCAGCAGCATTCTAACAGGAAAATGCCTTGCTAAAGTAAAGGCAACAAACAACCTTCCAATAAATGAATGCAATTGCAAACATCCGGCCCCTCTCGCCACCAATATTGTCCGCTTTGCCCCGATGGATTGCCTATCCAGAGCTCACGGATTTGTTTTTGGTTGCCCGGTGGAGACTTCCAAGGAGGTCACCCATCCTGGCACTGCTCCCACCTGAGCACGCTTAACTATGGAGTTCTCCTCTCATCCACTAAAATTAAGCCCCAAAATGCGTTAGTGATTTAAGAGGCATTGGATTGCATATGAACCAAGGATCTCTCCTGGCCACGGCCGATGTGGGATTTTCCTGGGGTGTCACATTACCGCCCTCTTTTATGATGAAGACCGTAATGAAATATACACCGGGAACAAGCGTGGTTTGATACATGTGTGGTCTAACTGAAGGTTCGGTTTTATATATTTATTTTTAGTTTTAATTTTTTGGTTAGATATTATTCATGTGTAGAGACTACTTAAATTTTTCTGAATCATTACATAGCGTTCCTTAATGAGGCGGTGATTTACTTTTGTAGGTGATGGTGATGGGCTTATAAGTTAAGATCGGTAAACAGCACCATGAAGACGAGAAGCTTTCTTTGCTGTGTTAAGTTTGGTAAAGACACCATATGTGTTTATATATTTTTTCTTGTGAAGTATTGCAGTTAACAAACATATACATATATTGAAGCTGAAGCAGAGTGGTCAATACGTGTTAGTATGAGTGGATTGGTGGCAACATAACTTGGTAAATCTCACTGTTGTTTGCTGGCAGGTCATATGCCCCGTAAGACACTAGTCTGCGAAATTAGCAGTTTTGGTCTCCCAACTTGTAGTTTGATTGTGTTTTTTTGTTAAACTTGTAGTATGGCAGTCGTACACTATCATACTCTAACGATCGCGTACTAGATCTATACACACAACTACAATTATCACCTAGCAAATTATATGTTAATATGTTATACATTGGTTCTTTAATGGGTTTAGCATGAGTTACAAATTGTGTAATTACAGTGAATGGAACATAATTTGGCCATTGAAAGGGGCATATGGTGTCTTTTACATGAGTATTTTAAGTTTGAACTATTGTATTAGTGTAGATATGTTAACTATCACTAAACATAAAAAGTAAGTAAAGAAACATAAAATAATTTATTAGTTAATAGTATCTAAATAAAGATAATCCTAACTTCTTGAAGAGAAACTTAACATAGAGTAAAGTGTGATTTTCATTTTTCGTGGTGTGATCACTTTAGCCACTTTCGTTTAAAATCTTTTTTTTCTCGCTTGATCGTTCCCCTTGTTTCAAAAACTTATCATTTCAGTCCACTTGGCTAACATTGTTAATTCTTTTGTTATTAATATTATTGTAAACAAGTGTAATATTCTTGCCTGGCTGGTCAATATGGGTCGAGTGCCTACAAAATGGGAACTAAGCAAAAGAAACATTAATACCGGTTCTGTAACATGTGTGCAGTGTGACTGGGGGACAGAAACTTCCGAGCATCTGTTCTGCAGCTGCAACTTTGCGCAGGAGGTATGGGAGGCTATCGGGTCTTGGTGCGGGATAAGTCCGATATTGGTGTTTGGGGTTAGGGACTTGGTGGATGTGGTGAGAGACATGAAATGGGTTAAATGGAAGAGAAGAATCATTCAAGGCATCTTCATGATAGCTGTTTGGTGTGTATGGGAGGCGCGGAACCACAAAGTGTTTAGAAGGCAAAGTTATCCGATTAGAGTCGTCGTTTACAACATCAAAAGTTTATCGTTTTTTTGGTGTCAAAATAGATCCCGATATAGATTGATCACTTGGAAAGATTGGTTTAAATCTCCTGTATATATGGTTTAGTTGTTTTGTGCGGCGGTCCTCACTTTGAGGACAAAGCGGAGGTGTTTCAATGAAAGTTAATTTTCAAAAAAACAAATACAAAAATAATAACCTTTTGATAAGTTTCAAATGTTGCACATGATTTACTTTAGTAGTCCAATAAAAAACAATGATTGATCTTGTGATTATACAAAGATCTATAATATACTTGGATCATTGTATATTTGTATTGATAAAATACTACCGACATATACTAGTAATAATACGCATGTCTAAACTTAAATGTGTGAAAATACATGTCTAAACTTAAATGTGTGAAAATACATGTCTAAACTTAATGCATAAAATATAAATACTAATACACATACACATGAATTTTGCAAAAATACACGAGTCTTATTCGTGTTGTATTAAAATTTCAAGTTTCATTAGCAAAATGTGTGATTTGATATTAACCACACGAAGTAAAAGTGACACGAGACTTGTCTAACATAAACTGTGTTGTTCAACCTACCTTTTAATATAACGTAACTTAAATTCATATACCAAAGGGCTTAATTACGCCTTTAAAGGCAACGTTTTTTCGTGTTGCATTGAAATTTTAAGTTTCATTACCAAAATATATGACTTGATATTGACACACGAAGTAAAAGTGACACAAGACTCGTCTAACATAAAATGTGTTGTTCAGCCTGCCTTTTAACGTAACGTAACTTAAATTCATATATATCAAAGGGCTTAATTACGCCTTTTATTTCCTAAAAAATGAGTAGCCGCAAAGGCTATAAACCGACATATAATAATAACTATTATGTATATGTAATTAACACAAAGATTGCTCAAATGGGCGGTTAAGCAGTTCGAATGTTGAATATTTTGGCGGTTAATTGGCCGCCCAGTTTAGTAGCACACACGATCCCACTATTATACATTAATCAACTGCTTCTTACGGTTTTTAATTCGTGTGATTGTACCTTAATTAATTAAGGGAATTGTGTTTTTGTGGTGATGGACGTAAGGAGGGTAACGGCGAATCCACGGCCATCAAGTGTTCGTCGTGTACTGGCTAAGAAGCGGCCACGTGGAAAAGGCGTTGATGGGTTCGTTAATAGCGTTAAGAAGATTCAAAGGAGGGAGATTTGTTCCAAGAGAGGACGACGTGCTTTTAGGGTTTGTGATGTTCATGAAAGGTTCAGAAACATTCGATTACAGGTATGTTATAAAAGTTTTTAGATTTAAAAAATAATGAATATTTAGCCTGGAAATAAACTAAAGTATATTTGACTTCTTATGTTGTTCGTTACAACAAAAGAAGGATTGTAATTGAACAACATACGGATGGGAATCCATATTTCAATTCCATCGAGATTTCATTCTATATAATGAAACGAACATATCTAAATTCCATATCAATTATAGTTCTCGTGCGAATTCCAATTCCATTGCAATCCATGAAACCAACGTTGCCGAGTCTTACAAAAGCGAATCAAATTTTAATTTTAGACAACTGAATCTGAACTATGAAATTCAAATTTGATTTGATTCGAATTTTGAGTTTTTCGAATTCGATTCGAATACTGAATACCGTATGTGATGATTAAAGTTCATAGAGAATGATTTTCAACTCATGGTCTCCTTTTGGTGATTTTAATAATTGCTTCAGGGGGAGTATGACACTCATGATCCAAAGGGACACGGTTTTACGATATTACCATTTCTTAAAAGGAGGTCAAAGATCATTGAGATTGTAGCTGCTCATGATACAGTATTTGCTCTTGCACAATCTGGAGTCTGCGCAGCGTTCAGCCGGGGTATAGTTTATATGAATGAAATTTTTACCTTTTTAATATGAAGGTGATTGATGTGTTACTTGTTTGATGCAGAAACTAACAAGAGGATATGCTATTTAAATATCAGTCCCGATGAAGTTATACGAAGCTTGTTTTACAATAAGAACAATGATTCGCTCATTACAGTTTCTGTGTATGCTGCAGACAGCTTTACCTCTTTAAAATGTAGAACAACTAGGATTGAGTACGTGTTAAACTGATGATATATTGATATTTACCTCATCTTTTACTATATGTTTTGTAACCTTTTTACTGAGTTGATCTTCCCCTATAATGATGGTAGATACATAAAACGAGGTCAACCGGATGCTGGCTTTGCTCTTTTTGAAGAGGAGTCTTTGAAATGGCCAGGGTTTGTAGAGTTCGATGATGTAAATGGGAAGGTACTCACGTTCTCAGCGCAAGACAGGTAATTTGTTAACTATGGTGATCTTTTTTTGCGTAATTTTGTTTGATCCTTTGGGCTGCTACGAGTTATTGTTGTGTAATGTTTTTGGCCAGCATTTACAAGGTGTTTGACTTGAAAAACTATACGTTGTTGTACTCCATACCTGATAAAAATCTACAAGAGATAAAAATAAGGTAAACATGTCAATACCATGCTTTGAGTTTGAGAACCGACTTTCTTATGGTATCTTTCAGCTGTCATTGCACCACTGCGGTCAGATTCAAATTTCATAATATATTCTTTTTCTTTTCATTTCCCTAAAACAGTCCTGGAATCATGTTATTGATATATAATCAATCAAGTGGCCATGTCCCTCTCAAGATTCTCTCTATCGAAGATGGAACTGTTCTAAAATCTTTCCATCATCTTCTTCATCGAAATAAGAAGGTGGAATTTATTGAACAGTTCAATGAAAAGCTTCTTGTAAAGCAAGAGAACGAGAATCTTCAGATTCTTGATGTAAGGATCACCTTACTTTTTATATATTGAGTACATTTTTTTAGTACACTTATAGTCTAAGCCGATTTTCTGCATAGGTTCGCAATTCGGAGCTAATAGAAGTTAACAAAGCAGAGTTTAGGACACCATCAGCATTCATCTTTCTCTACGAGAATCAGTTGTTCTTGACATTCAGAGATCGAACAGTGGCTGTTTGGAACTTTAAAGGTCAACTTGTGACTTCATTTGAGGATCATCTGTTGTGGCATCCTGATTGCAACACCAACAATATACACATCACAAGAGATCAGGACGTTATCATTTCATATTGCAAATCTGACTCGGATCCGTCAACAGATGGAAATGGTAAATTGCTCGATTCATAACTTTAACTATACATTTAAATGCCAGCAGACATGTATTCCTTGCATATTAAAACAAAAGTAATAGATACAGTTAGTATTGATCACTTCTAGTACATCTCAATATCCCATCTAGGTTTACGTATGGGCTTGCTGTTTAACTTATTTGTCTACATTTGGGCAATTTCTCTTTTTTGTTAGCTTGTAATGAAACCAAAACAGGCTCCAACTTCTATCATATGGTAGTTTTAACCCATTTAAACCTTTCTGGACCATTTCACCGAATACAACTAGTTGCCCAATATGGGCCTTTGTGTGTGCCTGAGTAGAATATTATCTCTACACCAGGGTTGGTAATTTCCTACATGACACAAAAATAATTAGGTTTTGTATTTATATATATAAATAGGCCAACCCGCTAACCCATCTATGACCTGCTTAACCCATTTTTACAATCCACCTACCTGGTTAAGACGTCTACAAGTTGATTACTATCTGCCAACCTCATTTAGATAAATAGGTTAAACGAATCGTGTTCGAGTTACATGATTTTAAGTGTATGCGGGTTAGGGTTTATGTTTTTGACACGTGTAAAACCCGACATGATTGACACCCCTATGTCTACACCACTTCATTGATTCGAGTGAACTGCTTGGGCCTTTGTGAGATCCTGCCTGATTCATACTCAATTTATTCATCCATATGGATTGGCCACATAAATAGGAAATTGCATTTTATGGGTTTAAGCATAATGTAACAATTTATTTTTATATGATTTGGATGCTGTTTGATCTTGGTAATCTTTTTGATGCAGTTGCTTCGATAAATGTCAGCAATATTCTAACGGGAAAATGCCTTGCTAAAGTTACGGCAACAAACAACCTCCCCGTAAATGAATGCAATTGCAGCAACAATAATAGTGTAAGATGCATGTGCAACTCAAGGAGACAGATTCCAAGCACTGTTACAGAACCCCTGGAGAACATTACCACCCTCTTTTATGACGAAAACCGTAACGAAATATATACTGGTAACAAGCTTGGTTTGATCCATGTGTGGTCTAACTAAAGGTTTGGTTTATAACATTTTTAGTTTCAATTCTTTGGTCAGAAATTATTCATGTGTAGAGAGTACTTAAAGTTTTCTGCATCATTACACTGAGTTCCATTATGAGGTGGGGGATTTACATTTACTTTTATCAGAATGTAAAACACTAAAACTGAAGGCTTGTGGTGGTGACCCACCACTTTTACAGGTGGCATTAGGTGGTGGGGATGGGCTTATAAGTTAAGATTGGTAAAGACAACATAAAGATGAGAAGCTTTCTTTACTTTGTTAGATAAGTGTACAAATGAGGGATTGTCAGATTTACAGCGCATCAAGCAACATGGGTTTGAAAGTGTGTGGCCTAAGCTTGATGGTGGTGGCCCTAACTTGACCCTTGCTTATAGTATGCTACCACCCAACTACCCATGTTCATCATTCACATTTTGTTTAAATTGGTGTCACCTCATATCCTTATTTATGGAGTGATGACATGTTAAAGTTGAATACTGTGTGCAAAATTATTGAAGGTTGAATGCTTGAAATCAAATGGTTCAATAAGTCCAATTTAATTGATTTATTGTACCTGAAAAACTATTGAAACTTATGAACTGATGTGGACTACAAGAAAAAAAGAACAAGACACACAATTTTAAATTACTATTTAATAGAAAAAAAGGACTAACATAATATGGTATACATCAATACTTATTTTATAAACTTGGCTGGTTGACTTATGAGTCGACTCATATTTTCATAATTCCACATTTCCATGTGACAGTTACAAAATAGATTATATGAAAAATGGAATGAATAATTCTCTGCATCCACCAAAAATAATTGCAATCTTTTAAGAAGTCTTGACCAATATTAGTTATATCTTGACACTTATTTAAGGCCTACAACCACCATGTTAAAAAAGACAATACAAATATCATGAATTTGAATAGATTTAAGAATAATATAATTCTGTCCATCATACCGAGTCACAACTAGACAGACAACTGTGGGCCAAGTTTTGAAATGTGATGAACCACTCTTTCAAATTTTCAATATCTTGTTAAAAAAATACAAAATTTTATCAAAATTTATTGCTATTCACATATTTATAATATGTTTTATTATATTATAACTTTATTAATTTATGAAATAAGTTATATGAATTGTATTACACTTAAGTCACAAAATATACCAATTTTTTTTTTGAATGACTTAAATTTTTTTTTTTTTTTAGACAAGCACTTTTATTCATAGCCGCGAAAAATTACATCAAGATAGCGGGCAGGCGGGCAACAAGTTGCGCCGCCAAAATTTTGTTTTTTTTATACAAAATTTTGTCTTTTTAGGGTTCAAACTCTTGAATTCAAGAAAATCACCACCCACGAATTATACCTGTTAAATACTGTTTTAGTTTTTCATGTTAAAACTCAACTTCTTTTACATTTTAATCATTTTTATCCAAAGGCAGGTATTATAATTAAATAAGTTAACTAAATGTAATAACAAATAAAATCAACTAGAAAAACATCTGTTGTGCATGTAATCACAATAATTAAGGGTGTAAATGATGCGTAATGGCTCGAGAGCTATTTAGGATCGGATTGGTAAAAAGTTCGAACAAGACGAGCCATAACGAGCTCGAGCTTGAAAAATGACCCGTTAAGTTATCGAGCCCGAGCTCGAGATTTATATTATTATTATTATTTTATTTATGATGAGCCGAGCTTTAGCCGAAATTTGACTCGTTTTGCTATCGAAAAGAGCTCGAGCCGAGCTTTTAGCTCCTTTAAAATTGTTCTAAAATTATTTCGAGTTGAACCGAGTCGAACTCGAGCTTTTGGGTTTCACTTTCAAGGCGAGCTCGAGCTCAGAATATTAGGCTCGAACCAAGCCGAGCTCAAGCCCAATCAAGCTCGGGCTTAGCTAATAATTGAAAGAAGGTGAGAGCACGCGCCGGTTACTGGTAGGGGGGCGGTAAATAAAACATTGACAAGCATCTGTGAGTGAGGTACGTGTCCTTATATCTGTTGTTAAAAGTCTTGCTCCCTCCCTCCCACCAACGACCTTCTTCTCTCTTGTCTCTCTCTCCATTTCTATTCAATTCTGTATTTATTAACTTCATCCACCAATTTCAATCCTACATACATACATTATTATTATTCATTCATTCACACGCACGTTCACATTTTCTCTTTATGTATTCCAGTTCTTGTTTATATTAACTTTTAAAACCGTCTGCTGATTGATTTCAGTTGTTGTATGAATTACGGTGAAATGATATTGTCAGTGTCGCCGCTGAGCTGAGATTTTTGTTGCCGAGTTGATTGGATAGATCTTATCTTCAACGGTTGGTAGGTGCATGTCTATTATTCCATTATTACGTACTTTGGATTTTTCTTAAGGAATAATAATCTTTACGGATAATTTTCTGAAACTATGGTGTTTTTCATGATTAGGTTTTGTATGCTCTGATGTTAATGACATTTAAGTGACGTTTATAATTTACAGTTTTAACCTTGAAATTGATGTTATAGTTGTAAAAAAAACGAGTATCTGAAGGAGATTGTGAAATTGAGTTAGGGCTTTGCTACAGTGTTTCAGGTTGGTAGTGATGGACGGAGGAATTAATCCTGATGCAACAGTACTTGATTACGTTGAATTTCGCCTATTTCCTACCGACAACAGGTTATTTCTCTTTGGAATTTATTATATGGAATCTAGCATGCTTATCATTGTTTAAATGTTATATTTATATGTATCTCTTCTGTAGGTATGAAGCAAGTGCATGGATCAGCAACCGAGAAGAGAATGTTGCATCAGGACAATTGGAACAGCTGCTGTTGTTGGATTCACCTGAAATCAAAACTTTGTCAAACAAAGGGTCCAATACAAAGTTCAAGATTTTACTACCTGAAAATGTTAATGATGCCAGCTGGTTTACAGCAGCCACATTGACAAGGTCCATATGATATGTTATCTCGATTCGAATTTCCAAATTTCGTCGTTCTCATGGTTTAGATGCTGTCGTTGTTTGTCTGCACACCTGATTTTGTTTTAATTCGTTCTAGATTTCTACACATTATCGGTTTGCCAGACATTCTTACCATTGGAAAGGAAATTTCACAGTTGGAGGAAACCAGAAATTTGCAACTCTCATTATCTGACAAGGTATGTCCTGAGTTATCCCCTGTTTTATGTCTGAGCATTTGCATCAAACACATTTTTACAGCCTAATGTATGTGTACATGTGTGTTTCGTGTTTTAACAGGCTGGCGCTGATATAACTACATCAACTGAGTCAAAGTATTTTTCTTTTCGCTGTCTTTTAGTTTTATATCTTACATGTTTTGTTACCAACATGTGTTGTGGTTTCTTATAGGAATGAACTACTGCTAGCAGTTGATTTGAGATTAACAACATTGAAAAAAGAAGTAGCTTCTGCATTTGACCAGGCTATTGGTTCCAAATCCTCACCTAAGGATATTTCTGACATAAAAAACTTCGCCGTCCATTTTGGAACCAAGAGTCTAAGGTATCTTTCCGTATCGCTCGTATGGCTTTTTGGCATTCATTTTGCTCGTGAATTTGCATTAAAAAGATTGGTGACATCAAGATTCCTTTTTCTGCACTTGTTGCAGGGATTCATTGCAAAATTCTGTTGAATTAAGTACAGTAACAACAGAAGATGAAGATTCAACCGTTTCAAGTGAGGATGGTGAAGTGTCTGTTGAAAGAAGTCGAGGCCTTACAAGATCTGCAATGCCTAGAAGATCAGCTTCTCCTATGAGAAGAATCCAGATTGGGCGATCCGGTTCTAGAAGAGCAGCTTCACTAAGTATAAAGAGTCTTAACTACTTTCCAGTCAAGGAAAAGTCAACATACCAGAGGGATGAAGCTAGTAACAATAGTGAAGACGAAGATTCAGAGAGACCTCCGAAAAACAATATATTAAGAATGAGTGTGCAAGATAAAATCAGTTTATTTGAAAGCAAACAGAGAGACCAAGGTGTAGCAGACGTTCATAAGACAAAAACAAATGTTGGTGCAAACAAAGCTGTACTTAGAAGATGGAGTTCAGAAATTGGTGAAAAGGCTGAGATTTCTTCTCCAACCAGTCCCAAAAATGTAGAACCTGATAGTAGTATTAATAAAACTGAATCTTTTGTTGAGACATCTGAAAACATCTTATCGGTGTCTGAAACGGGAGCATCTGAGCAATGCAGGGTGGAAGTTCACATACCTGAACCTGAAAGAGATGAAAGTTGTGAAAAGAATAATGCCACCTCTGATTGGAGTCAACAAAAGGGAGCTGAACTGAATGAGTTGTTCAATGAACTGCTGGAAAGCAAGCCGGTTGGACATCGAAGTATGTCCGGTGATAATATCAGAAATAAGAGTCCTAAGGAGCAGAGAGGAGGATATTATGATCTTTATAAGAAAAAGAGAGAAGAAAAGCTCAAGGGTGAAGCTTCTAGAAAAATAGTTGATAAAGAAGCCAAGATGGCTTCCACCAAAGTGAATGGAGCAAATAGAAGACTTAGCGCTACAAATGAACTTCAAAAAACTCAAAAGAACTCAACTCATTTGATTAGTTCAAGAACAAAACCTTCTGTGAAGAAATCTACATCAAAACCAACACCGTTGCCTGCTACACGAAAGTCCTGGCCTTCAACGCCATCACCTGCTAGAACACAAATGGCCCCCACTTCGACTAACTCTACACCAACAAATCGGAAACCTCAATCTGCTTCATCAGTTGTTTGTTCAAGTACAAAAGTTGAAAATTTACAACCCAAACTGAAGACTCCGAAGGCAGTGCAGAAAGATGCTAACAAGACAATTAAAGCTATGAATGAAAAGCAGCAGCCTAAAGTGACTGAAAACAAAAGGGTGACCAAAACCACTGTTCAGATTCCAAAGCCAGGCACTACTCCTTCTGCTAAACCCAGTTTTTATAACAAAGTTACTAAAAAAGGCAGCGTGGTTCCTCTGGAAAGTAAGCCATTTCTTCGTAAAGGATCTCGGGTTGGTCCCAGTGTTGGTCCAGTTATTAAGAACAAAGTTGTGGCCCAGAAAACTGAGGAAAATAAGGTGGTCACAGGGATTATTATAGCCAGTCAAAATCAGGAGAATGGGGATGTACCACCAGAAACCTGTGCTAGCTTAGATTCGGAACCCCATGTGGTTAGCCTTACTCTTAGCCCAACAAAGCGTGAGGAATCAGAGAGTAGTGGTGATTGTTATGGTTCAAGGGCAGAAGTGTCTGAAAAGAATACTCTAATTGAAGATGTAGAAATTTCACCAAATGCATGGGAGGTAAATGAAGAGCATCAACAGGATGAGATAGTTCCATGCAAGGAAAGCCCCAATAAGACTTCATCTCCAGCCAATGTCGAAACGCCGGCTGGATTTGTGCGTCCGCGTGTTCGCCACTCTTTATCTCAAATGCTTCTTGAGGACAACAATGATGTTGAAATTGATGAGTGGGGAAATGCTGAACATCCTCCCACCATGGTCTACCAAAAAGATGCACCAAGAGGATTAAAACGACTCTTGAAGTTCGCCCGAAAAGCTAAGGATTCGCATCTAACAGCTGGTTGGTCCAGCCCCTCAGTATTTTCTGAAGGAGAGGATGATACTGAGGAATATAAAGGTATAAAATAATATGCAGTCTACTTTACTATCTGCAATATTAAACATTTATTTTGAATAGATTTGACGAACTCATTGATTATGCTTGAACTGTTAATAATGTATCATCCATGCAGGTCAATCAAGTTTGAATAGATATAATGTACAGAATCATCATAGGCTACCAGAAGGTCATGCCTCAGCTTCCTTGAATACCACAAAAGGTAGTCTGTTAGTTTCTTCTGCTACGAGTTCGTAAGCATTTCTTTTTCGAGGTCATTTTGGTCTAATAATAATAGAGGTTGGCCAGTTGGGTGGGCTGGGTAGCGGGTCAAAACATGTTCAGGTTGAAATTGATCATTTGTTAGTGCGGGTCGAATGAGCCTGGTTGACCCACAAACATTTTTCTTTTTGTCCATTTAACATTATGTAAATACTTAATGTGTTAACAATGATTACATAAACTATAGTGTTGTAATCTAAATTTAAATAGTTGAATCTTAGTTGTTACACCCCTTGTAAATTCCAATATTCTCTGCTACTTTTGTTTTTCAGCAACAAGGTCATTCTTCTCTCTTTCAGCATTTAGGGGCAACAAGACAAATGAAACCATCATTAAAGGATAATCAAAGAAAGCAACTGAACTTTAAAGTATACATTCTACCTTCAACTATGCAGGTGAACTTTAGTTCTTAGCTTTTTAGATAGAGGTGGCAATTTGGACCCATTTACTCGTGACTGGATTACCTTGGGTTGTTTCTTTATCCATAGAACAGGTCAAATAGAAAAACGGTTGGCTAAAAGGTGCATGGGTCAAACTTGCTAATACTAGCCCAAAGTCATATTTTAATAAACACTACCACTTAAATCATTTTATTCCAAAATGGATAAAACAGTGTTAAAACAGTGTTTTGAGAGTCAACCTATTATCTGGCCCTTCCTGTCCCTTTCCTGTAGATATAATGATATGTTTCAACCGTAACCTGTTAACAAACTTGCGGGGAACGCCAATCTTGCCATCTCTACTTGTTAGGTTGGTTCTTTGATTTCCTTAAAAACAAATTCTTTCACTAAGACCAAGGAATGATTTATCTTTTTTCAGAGCCATTGCGTCTTGGAACATCTAAATCCCTGGGTACAAGTAATTAACCAGCAGAATCCTTCTCACAAGGGCTATGGCAGAAATGAGCTGGGGTCGAAGATGAGTGTATAGAGCTGCACATAACTCTTGTTATATAAATAATTGTGGTTATATTTTGTTATTTCAGTTTTGGTTTCATGTCATATGAGTAGTTTGGGACAATTGAGATTGTTTATTGTGGGTGTGTTAATGTACAATGTAGGACTGCATGAATGATGTAACTTGTTTGTAGTTTTCTGTGGTTAATATTGTGGGATTTTGATTTTTGATATTTGTCTTTCACATGCCTTTTTGATCATTCTGTTCTTTGGTTGAAGGTCTCCTTCAAAAATTTGTCCTTTATTTACCAAGTATTGGCCATTGGTATCCAATCTCGGGATGTGATCGTACATAAGCAAAAGTAGAGATTTGAGAGCCACATAAGTCTAAAAGGAAATTCTACCGTATTTTTTTTTTCCGATTTTGGTGGCACAGTAAAAGATATTTGTGCATTTTGGGGGTGTCGGTTTTCAATTTGTGCTTTTGGTAAAAACCGCAATCTCAGGTTGCGGATTATGTTGACGTGGGACATCTGATTGGTGAATCCGCAATCTCAGGTTGCGGATTATACATCTGAAATCACTATATTATAAAATGTATTTGATTATTTTGATTTTCATTGTTATTTTAATAATTCGGTTTTTTATATACATATTTTCTTAAAAGAAAATAGACAAAATACTGTTGAGCAAATTAAATTTCCCCTCTGATCATATGTGAAAACTAAAACCCAAATTCTAGACGCATAGAAGAAAATGTAGTCTACCTTGTCACCCGTTCTCATGGGGAAGGAAGACGTCCAGATGGAATGGTCGCCGGTGGCTGGCGGCGGCGTAACAACAACCACTTTATCACTTTTCGTCTCTCTTTCTCTATTGTTGTTGTATTCGGTTTATCTGCCCTAAAATCTGCATATCGTTTATACACGTAGTAATTCCAACGCTCTAGAGAAACGTGGTCTAACTACATGATCCCATGTATCAGCTAGCCACTATTCATTTTGTTGGGTTTTTAATAGATAGATAATTTCAATGCTCCATAAAAATATGGTCTAACTAGATGATCCCATACATCAGCTAGCCATAGATAGATAATATTGTAAAATATATATGATTATTTTGTTTTTCAGAACCATTATACTGTTATTTTAATAAATCAGTCCCCTTGTTCATTTTATCCAAAATCTAGTTTGTTACATTACTCAAGTCGTAAAACCAATTTAACTAACCCATCATTTAAATAGAAAACAATAGTCAAATCTTGCCACCTGTGGCGGTTAGAAAGAAAAACCATAGAAGTAACGATTGTTCTGTTTAGGCGCCAATTTCATGAACAGCAAATTAGAGATTGTTTCTTCCTCCATGATTAAACAAAACATGAAATTGGAACTTAATCCAGACACCCAATTAACTGATTGGAAACTTCAATCCGATTGGTACTCTCCTACCCGCCTCCACAACAGCCCAGTCCAATACGATTTTCCGGTGATCATCTTTATCTACTCACTTGTTTTCCATCTTTCTTTCTTTATAATAATCTAATCTAATCTAATCTTTGTTATGTTTCTGTTTTTTTGTTAATGTAGGGTGATCGTTTCATACCCAACAGGAGTTTGATGGATCTTGATCAAGCCTGTACCCTGTTGACCACCAAAACCACTTATCCCACCACATGCAATTTCAGTGTTAGTTTTCTTTATAATATTATGCAACATTGTCTCTTCCTTATTGATTCTTATGGGTTTGGTATTCTCCTCAAAAGATTTTATCTTTTTTTGTTTATGTTTAGTTTTCTTTAAATTTATGAGTTTTGATGAAATGGGTATTTCGAATTGGTATTAGGGTCATGCAAATCTTGAAATTCTTGAAAAGGGTTTTCGTGTTTTCGATCAATATTTTGTGTAACAGGCGGAATACCGAAGAATAATGGAAGGAAATCTGACTTTGGATAGTGAAGGAAGGCCCTTTAGAATGCTTGTTTTTAGGGGAAGCCCGAAATCTAGTAGAAAATCGATTCGTTATGTTGATGAAATCCGTCGTAGTGATGAAGACAATTTCAAAAACAAGAACCACCTAAATCAACAAAGAAAATTACCAAAGGTGATCTACTTCTTCAGCTGATGAGTTTTCTTTATAAATATTTTCTTATTATTTTTTTAACTGATTTTCTTGTTGTTTTGTTCAGAAAGAAACAAAAATATTGGATGCACCGTTTATTCAGGACGATTTCTACATGAACGTAATGGATTGGGGAAAGAACAACATTCTTGCAATTGCATTGGGACAAGAAGTGTTCCTTTGGAACCCCGTGAATGAAGCCATATTTCGTCTACTTAAAACCGAGAGTTTAAATGATCTTCCGTCCAGTATTTCATGGTCTCACGATGGCAAAACTCTCGCGGTTGGTCTTTCACAATCACAGATTAAGCTTTTTGACGCGCAAACCTGTAAACTCGTAAACAGACTAGAAGGTCATCATGCATCGGTAAGATCAACTTCATGGAATGGCCACATTTTAACATCAGGCAGTAGTAGTGGCATTTTGAACCATGATGGTATTATTTCTTAACCACTTTTCCTTTTTTGGTGATATTAAAATTACATTTACTGAAATGAAAATAAAAATGTATTAATTTTGGTTGGCAGTGAGGGTAAGAAATGGTTTGGTGTCGTGTGTAAAGGCGCATAGGAGCCAAGTTTGCGGGTTGAAATGGTCAATTACGGGCAACTTATTGGCTAGTGGTGGTGATGATAATGTTGTATACATATGGGAAGCTTCAATGTTGAACTCAGCCCGATCTGTGCACCGGTTCACGAACCATGTGGCTGCGGTCAAGGCACTAGCTTGGTGCCCTTATAAATTTGAAGTGTTGGCCTCTGGTGGTGGCTTGAATGATGGGTGCATTAAGTTATGGGACACTCAACAAGGAACTTGTATTAATAGTGTCAACACAGAAGCACAGGCAAGTCTTTCTAGATTACAAAGTCACTGCTTTGTTCAGTTGTAACTTGTGCATTAACAGATGTACTTTTTTTGCAGATTTGTGCTCTAGAATGGAACAGACATTATAAGGAGATAGTTAGTGCACATGGGTATAGCGAAAACCATGAACGTAAAAACAATCTGTCTCTATGGAAGTACCCTTCAATGGTTAAATCCGCTGATTTAACTAGCCACTCGGGGAGAGTATTGCAGCTGGCTCAGAACCCGGATGGGTTGACGTTGGTTTCGGCTAGTGCTGATGAAACGCTTCGGTTGTGGGAGATATTTGGGCCACTACCACTGTCAAAGAGACCATATAGCAGTATCTTGTCGTTAAATGGATCATCTATAAGATGATTGATGCATGTATAGATAATGGATCCTTATTGTTATTATACAAGCCAATTTTTTAAGACGGGACTAGTAGTTTGTTCATCAATGGCCAAAAAACAAAATGAGACTAATACTAACTAATAATGTTATTCCTGATAATCTTATTAATAAGTTAGCTTGGCCATGTGTAATTTGAGGCCATTTGTCTAATATATATATGTGCTGTGCAAACCACTGGACCACCTGAGTAATTTTTTGGAGGGATCTAAGTACCGAGGCACTGTTTGATCTTTGATTTCTAATTGTTTGCTTAACTATTAGGAAAATCAACAAAATGACCACTTTGACAAACATTTACAAAATTGACATTTTACCTTTTTTTTTTATCAAATTGGCTAAATTTTCTAGTTGACATGTGAGAAGGATTTCGTGTTCGTGTGCACGTATTTAATCACTCTGCAGCCTGCAACCGCTTAGCATTAGGCCATCAAGTGTGGGTTTGGTGAAGGTCGGCAAAGGTAGACGTGGCGTCAGCACCGTAGGTGCCGGTGAGTTCATGGGGACTCTCCCTCCTCCCCGAACATTTTCTCTCTCTCTCTCTCTTCTTTAGATGTCGTGAGGTGGAGGTGGTGGTGAGGTGTGAAGGTGATGTGGCTCTCGGGGTTGATCGGGAAACGGTAAAACATACCATATAGCCTTACAAATGGCTTGGAACTATGGGCGTTGCACTAAACTTTTGGAAGCTCCATATTTAAAAAAAATAAATAAAGTTTCTTGCTTGCTGGGTTTCTATATTTACGTAGAAGTTTTGATGTTAAAATATAGGTTTTTTGTATATTTTTTTATAAGGATTAAAAATAAAGTTTTGATCATATTATGTTTTTAATATTTTTATATGAATTTAACAATTTTTAACATTGTTTTTACGTCTATTTTTTTCATTCATTTTTTTTTCGTTTCCTTATACAAACTTTCCAGTATTCGTGGTTGTTGGCCATGACACTGATCCTACTTGAGATTGTTTTACGCCCCGCCGCAACGTGGGGGACTTGATACTATTTATTATCATTATTATTATTATTATTATTATCTCAATCATCAGCATGTTAAAAAGCAAATCTAATGAGGTACTTATACCAATGTAAACCTGTCACGTGACAATATTTGTTTTTTTGTTTCCTTTTCTTTAAATATATATCTCTGCTAATCCACCTTCGTGAACTTAAAAATAAATAATAGAATCATTTGCACAAATAGGTGACTTATTGTGTGAGAGAGTGCAAATATGTTGCATATCAGGAAAAGAGCAAAAGAGGTGAAGTCGTTGATCCATTTAGCGACTTCTCCCTCTCAAATAATACGAGCCTGCCATGTCTGGCCCACTCCTGCAACATTGTCTTTGAAGTCGCTGAATCAATCAGAGGCATCATTGAAGTCGCTGATTGAGTTAGAGGCTTCATAGAAGTCGCTTATTGGGATTGAGGCTTCACACAGAAGTCGCTGAATGATTTTGAGGCTTCAAAAAAATCTATTTAGGCAAATAAAGCAATGTCCGAATGTCATTAACGTGCTTCACAACTCAAAACAAAGAAACAAAATGTATACTCTCAATATTTGGATAGTAATATAATGATGTCCTAGTCCGTGGTCCACAATCTTGCATGGAGTTGGTATATATCATTTTCTATGCAAAGTATTTCCCAAATAAACGGTGGTACACAAGGTTGGATCGATGTTACTTCTGCATGGTTGGAGGCGCTAAATACGTAGAAATGTCTATGTAGTCTCAATATCCCAGTAATATAGTGTTGGTGGCATGAATGGAGGACGTGTGGTAGAGGTGAAATTCCCAACTCTCGCTGATTTCTGTCATCGATAACGGATGCAGGTGTGTTGGCGGGCAAGGTAGATGGGCTTTTCTATCGGGGGTTCCGGCATGGCATGAAAGCGTGAGGAGGAATCTGGAGTACCATTCACATTCATTTAGAGTACTCCCACGTTCACATGCCAATTTTCTCTCTAGGAGGATGCATGATCCTGCAACTGCAACATCTCGAATGATTGCAGATGTGATAGTATATGACTTTCCGTCATACACAAACACATCCTTCCCAAACGAGACAACTTTCCTGATCACAGGAACTGGTTATTTCTTATCTATATTGTGCATCATAGCCATATTACATCTTTCGAGTGACTTTAATGAAGCCTCTAACTCAATCAGCGACTTCAATGATGCCTCTGATTGATTTAGCGACTTCATGTTTGAAGTCGCTGATTGATTCGGCGACTTCAGTAAAGCCTCTAAATCAATCAGCGACTTCAAAGACAATGTTGCAGGAGTGGGCCAGACATGGCAAACTCGTATTATTTGAGAGGGAGAAGTCGCTGAATGGATCAGCGACTTCACCTCTTTTGCTCTTTTCCTGCTATGCAACCTATTTGCACTCTCTCAAACAATAAGTCATCTATTTGTGCAAATGATTCTAAATAATACGTGATATCGTATAATTTTTTTCCGAGTTCTGGTGTAAATTTTGTTATACAAGTGTCAATACTATAGCGGTACCCTAACGCACCAAACCAATTCCTACCGAACAATTGTTTTCAAGTGATCACATTACGTGATGATATTATTTTGGTCATATCACGATTTTATTTATTTGTTCTTCCTTTTTCGGTTGCTATAACGAGTGCCGGTATCGTAACAAATTAACTGATCGATACTGATCAAATTCTTGCCGCATCGCTCAAGGAATCTCCAGGCACAACGTGCCGGTATTGATACCACCGGTACATGTTAAACATACACTTAGTTGCTAGTATTTTGTTTTTCCAAGTAAAAGAAACATGATTAGTTTGAAAATTAACTTATTTGACTGCTTTGCTTTCTGTATTTCATTAGGCCATTGATTATGGTCTCACACTCCAATGATCGAGTGGCATGGAGACCGACATGATACACAGTCCCTGTTAGCGTTATCTATGGCGTACGTGAAAGGGGTAGGCATGATGCAGCTCAAGCTCGTGAGAGAGAAATGTTGTTCTTTTATTTTTTAAATTGTATGGTATAAATAATTATATCATCCTTATTTGTTTTTGTTTCCAAATACAAAACGAAAAACATTACAATATTTTTCAATGTATAACACTGTAACCTATTAACAACCTTCATCTTCATCTTTCTCTGTGATGAGTGTCATGGCATATTGATATGAAAACTTTGTGTTTTCTTTACACTGCAAATGGGGCAGTTCTTCACCCTCCTCTCACACATCATACACACACTTAAATGCCTACATGGTAACCACAACATGCTTGCCGGCCTATTTAAACAGTTCCTGCATTTTATCTCCATTCTTTCACCACCAACATAACACGACTGCACTTCTTCCTCACCAGTACCCACACCGCGGCCACTACTTCCCTCGCCCGCGACCCTCATGTTCTCCAAAACAAACGCCCGTTCTTCATAGAAATGGTACATCTGTCTAAACCGTTCCACTTGTTCCTCTTTATCTTTCAACATTCTTTCCATCTCCTTCCTCTTTTTTAATTCTTCTGAGAGGTTTCTCCGCCATAATTCCTTCACGCTTTGTACCATTTGGTTCATCTGCATCAATATTAAATATTTAAAACCCTATAAGTGATGCATATAGTATAGTGGCGTAACTATAACCAGAACTTTTTTCCATATGACTATAATTATTTTACAATCATGTTGTTTTTCAAGAAAAAGTTATATTTATTTATAAAAATCCAACAAATTCTTTGAAAGATAAATTTTGTTATCATAATAGAGGGTCCGAATCTTTTTTTATTTTAGAAAAATCTAACAAATTTGGGCTATAACCCTCTTGACCCCTCTGCAGGGGCGCGGGATTTAAAGGGCCAGGGATGCCCGACCATCTGTTTTTTGGCACAGGGGTAGAAATTTACAATTTACGTCGGTAAATTGACTCCGGGTTGTGTCTGGCCCCGCTGATTTGATCTACCGTACACTACTGATAAAAAAATTGATTCCGGCCCCCTCCGATTCGAGAACCAAGCTTCGCCACTGCCACTCTGGTTCCGTCACATGCATGCAAGAGCGAAATTAAAGAACGATATTTTTATTAGAAAAATGTTAATGTTATACATATAAAAATCCAATTACAAATTTGAGTGAATGAAACCTCTTCACCCCTCTAACTACGTCCCATGATATGCATGCAAGAGAGAATTGAAATTAAACAAGAATATATATTTACATGGTAGTTGATGATGAAGTTTTGTTGTGGAATTAACGTAGAGATAAAACCATCATCTGCTGCATCCAATTCTTGTGGTCTAACTCTAACCGGTGAGGGGGGAGCGAGTCGGAGATCGGTGCCGATGGGTTTACGTTGTGTTTGGAGCATGTGAATGGATGGGAATTGGGTGAAGCGGCTTGTAAAAGGGACACCATTAGTGCCGTTCATAATGTCCATTCGCATGCGCTTCTTTGCAGCCGCAGACGATTCACACTCGTGGATCATCTTGTTCTTATTCTTCCTTGGCGCCATTTTTTTAAAGAATTTGAGAGATTATTGTTATTGTTGTAAATGATGATGTTATGGTTAGTGTGTTGATCGGTTATAACTTATAATGGGTATGAAATGGTGGCAACTGACGGGGTAACGGTGGTGACGGTTAGAAGAGACGCGTTGCCGCGTCGGAGTAGAGAGTTACGACGGTACATGAATCTTTGCGACGGTTCCATCACGCTGTAATTCATAGCGTATCTTTCACCGGTTGAGTTTGAAAAATATTAATTTCAAGATGACAACGTTATACTTAAATATTACAGAGGCTATAAGTTATACTTAAATATTTTTTTATGATGTATATTACAAATAAAATACAGATTAAAAAAATTAAATTAATATTACTGTCCATATTTATATTTTTTTCATGTTGACAGATTGTTATGGTAAAGTAGTAAAACACATAGAAGGATTAGCTCCTAACACAAACATTGCATGTTATTGTGAAAAAAATACCATACATCTCCGAAGACATGCTTTTAGGATTTGAAAGAATATAAGATCGAGTTTCATACTAGCAAAGACCGTGTTCGGTGTTTTGCATATACATATTTGTCCAAGATCAATAATCATGTCATGAACACATTTATATTATCAGGCAAATTTCAGAAACAAATATTTTATTTTACTTAAATAAGTAATGAAAGTTCATCTTTAACACCATATAAAGAAAAACCAATCTTCAACCTTTCTTTGTGTCCTTTTGGTAAAATGTTTTTTTTAGATGGATGGCCCATGTTTTGGGCTTGAAATTAATCAGGCCTTGTGGTGGGTTAAAACAAAAGCAAAGGTCGGCCCATGTTTTGGGCTTGAAACTAATTAGATGGATGGCCCATGTCACAAGTGTCAACACACTTTTGTAGATTTGTTGTTTTTTCACGTTTCTGATGCATAATTTAAATAATCGTTTAAAAAGAACTTAATCCTAATTCGGAAAAGTTTAGTCAGTGTATAATATGCCTATCTAAACATATTAAGTAGGTGGATATGTTAAGCCAGTTGTATCTAGTTTGATATGCAATCGTTTATATGACACATAAATTGATTCTTTTTTTATTATTCAAACGTCTATATGACACATAAATTTTGATTGGCTCCTAATAGACGGTATTCAAGCACCACCAATCCACCATCAATAAAAATGAAACTGACTATGTTCTTCCAATGGGACAATCAAAGCAACATAATGTGTTATGGTAAAAGTTCAAAATAGTAAACAAAATTAAAAAGAAAACAATGAAAAAAATGGAAAAACTATATATTTTTTTTCTGGCTGCAGATTATGCCCAAGCTCTTTTCTTGGCAACAAGATCTGAATATTTTATCTCATCAATTTTTGATGCAACAATGAAATCATTCATGCTCAAACCTCCTGCAAAAACATTCAATCAAAAATCAGAAAATCGAAGAACTAGAAGCATGTTCATTGAATAAATTACTCAATATGAACAGATAACCAAGAACAGCGATTACCGATTGAGGAAGTCCAGAGTTCGGCTTTGACCTGATTTGACTGTATGTGGTGAATGGTAGGAAGATGACCCGTGGACTCAACGGCTTTATTAATTCTGTTTATGAGTTCTTCGGCACACGCAGAATCTCTAAGCTTCCACAAGCATTGCAGCTTCAATATTCCATCTTCATTTACAAGTTTCCAACCAATAACCTACAAGATACATAACAATATATACTATCTTCAAACAATGCAGATACAATGTTCCACAAGCTCTTTCTTTAACCGCTTTATATCGAATTCAAAGTTAGCTAATTCATTAAAATTTTTTTGACATAAACTCATATGAAATATAGGGTTAGGATCAAATCTACAGAAGTCGTAGGAAGGGTATCAAACGGACTCCGATTGAACTCATTCAAGCGGCATTGGAATTGTCGCATTGAACCCTACGATCTTAGTTTTTAGCTTTTCGCTTTTTGGATTTTAAGCTTGTAGTGTTTAGAATTTACGTTATATCATTATGTCTTTTTCTTATTCTCATCATTGTGTCATTTTTTCTTCGGCATTGTGTTATATTTTTTGGCATTATGTTATATTTTGTGGCGAATTGTGTCATATTTCATGATCTATTGTGTTTTTTATATTCTTGTCTTCTCCTTTTTGTTACACTGTCTACTGTCCAGTAGACCTATGAAATACAAACTTAAGTCCCAACTTAAAAAGTTAAAACAATATCATATCTTAAAACACCACACAGTCTAAGCAAACCAAAGTATCCTCTACTTGTATCAAATGTTCTCTACTTTCTATTTATATTATCAAATATCAAGTTCTAACTCACTCAATTAGACACCAATCATATACACAACAAAAAGCAGCAAATTTAGTAATAATGAGAAAATAACAAAAACATCCAGAAAAGGGTATAGTAAAACTAACCTTTCTGAGTAGACTCTTGGCATCAGACTCAGACATGGGAGCCTGCAAATTGGAAAGAGGAGTGCATTCTAGTTTAGAAAGAGACAAAGCAGCAATATTGGGGATTAATATCTTGTGCTCGGTGTCATGATATTCAACTTTATCACTGAAATTGGTTTCTATCTCAGCTTGAAAAGGGTCTCTTGCTCCAAAGTCTCCCAATAAGTCAGGACCCATAGCAAGTATTCTTGTTGTTTTTGTTCTTGATGTTTTCGAGGAGCCCAGAGTACTAGGAAGATGATGGTGGTTTAAATTAAAAGATTTATGAAGCTGGTTTGTATTGGAAGTGAGTGGAGGGACGAAGTATAAACTGGCAAAAACAGCCATTTATTTTTTTGAGAGTTTAGAGAAGAAGAGGAAGAAGACTGTTGTGAAAAAATGAGCGAAATCTTATCCGAATGGTTGAAACTTAAAAAGAAGTTGATGGTTTGTATCCGCCCGTTTTTTATTTAATATTTTCATCTTGTTATCTATGAATACTTTATTAAGAAGAGTTAATAGCGAATTTCGTCCTTGAGGTTTGGGCCAGTTTGCCACTCCAGTATAAAAGTTTTTTTTTGTTTTTTTTGCAATTCATTACCTGTGGTTTGGATTTTTTTGCCAAATTCGTCCTTTTCATTAACTGGGTTTATTTTTTTCTGTTAACTCAGGGGTATTATAGTCATTTACCTATTTATTTTTTATTTTAAATTTTAACTCTCTTTTTATAAATACAAAAAAAAAGGAGAAAGAGACCTATTATTTTTTTTTTAAAAACCTCCTGATAACACAAGAAAGAGAGAGAGAGAGAGAGAGAGAGAGAGAGAGAGAGAGAGAGAGAGAGAGAGAGAGAGTGAACAAGAAGGAGAAAGAGATCGGAGGTCTCCACCTCCGGCGATAGCTCCGGCAACCGGCCGAACCCCTCAACCAACACCCCCACCGCCTTACTGTTCATTATTAGAGAGAGAGGGGAGATCGAGCAGAGGAGAGAGAAAGAAAGAGATGGGAGAGAGATCAGAGGAGAAAGAGGACGCCGGAGAGGGAGTAGAAGAGGAGGAATCCAGTGGTGGTTCCGACGGCGGCGTTGTCCTTGTCAGTTAATCGTCATCAAGGCAAGGTAAAATCGGTTCCCTGTTCATTGTTTGTTGATCGATTTATTTAGGGTTTTGAAATTGGGATATTAGAACTAGAAATTAAGGCAGGATTTGATATGTGTTTAGTGGTGGAAGTGGTGGTTATGAGGAGGAGATGGTGCGACAGTGGTGGGTTTAAGGAGGAGGTGATGGCGCGACAGTGGTGGGTTTAAGGAGGAGGTGATGGTGCGACAGTGGTAGGTTTAAGGAGGAGGTGGTGCAGTGGTGGTAGGTTTAGGGACGAGGTGGTGCAGCGATGGTAGATTTAGGGTGGAGGTAGTGTGGTGGTTACGGTGGTGGAAGTGGTGGTTATGAGGAGGAGATGGTGCGACAGTGGTGGGTTTAAGGAGGAGGTGGTGCAGTGGTGGTAGGTTTAGGGACGAGCTGCTGCAGCGGTGGTGGATTTATAGTGGAGGTAGTGTGGTGGTTACGGTGGTGGAAGTGGTGGCTATGAGGAGGAGATGGTGCAACAGTGGTGGGTTTAAGGAGGAGGTGGTGCAGTGGTGGTGGATTTAGGGTGGAGGTAGTGTGGCGACGGTGGGTTTAAGGTGGGGCGGTGGTTGATACAGTGGTGATATGGTGGTGTTGGGTTGATTGTGACATGGTGGTGGTTGTGTTTAAAAGGGGAAGAAGATGAGTGATGATTTTACCATATTGTCCTTCATTAAAGTGGGTAAAAGACAACACTACCCCTGACACTAACAACATTTTTTAACTGGGTTAGTGAAAAGGACGAATTTGGCAAAAAAAATCCAAACCACAGGTAAGGAATTGCAAAAAAAAAAAAAAAAAAAAAAAAAAAAAAAACTTTTGTACTGGAGTGGCAAACTGGACCAAACCTCAGGGACGAAAATGGCTATTAACTCTATTAAGAAAAAAGATTATTAAGAACATTCACATTTAGTTCTCTGTATTTTTTTTGGGTGAAATCTTCATATTTTAATATGTGGTAGTAATTAGTAAGAGCATTCACAGTAGAGTCTCTATATTATTGTGAGAGGAGCCTCCATATTATATACAGTGTGTATAAGTGGTTGTGAGTAGAGGTGATAGAGAATATATAGAGAAGTTACTGTTCATCATTAAATTTGATATGGAACTGTTCATCCTCCATAATTGTTTAATATTTTTTAAAGTGGTTGTGAGTAGATGAGAGAGAAAAGGTAATACTATTCTTCAAATAAAATAAACAAAGAATATTATATAAATTTAATATCATCTTATATATTATCAAAAGTTTTAAAAACATTAGTGTATTGGTGTATAAAAGTTGAAATCTAGCTATAATTTAGAGAATTTGACAGGAAACTCTCTGAAATTTGAAAATCTCGTCGAAATTTGCACCTAAATCATAACCTGCAGAATTAAAGCGCACTTGCCTAGAGATAAAGCGCAATTGTCGCGCCTCGCCTGAAAAATGGGCCTAGGCCCAAGAGGCGATGACTTTTAACAACTATAATCTAACGTACCAAATATTGAATTTTTGTTCGGCCCAAATATTATTTGTATAGAAGTTTGGGAAAAATGGATGGTTAAAAAATAGCGTTTAACATAAATAAATTTTGGTTTAAAATCATTGATACAAATATCTATAATCTATAATCTATAATCTATAATCTATAATCTATAATCTATAATCTATAATCTATAATCTATAATCTATAATCTATAATACATTATAAAGGAGGAGTGGTGTACTATATTGGAATTTTGACATGGGTACAATTTTTAAAGCAAAAAGTATAAGAGAATAAAGCTTATTTCATAAGGGTATTATAGGGATATTTGGGACAATTAAGACACTTTAAAGGGTAATATAAACATTTCACAATCCTCCTCCTTTACAATAACAAAACAAATTTACATTAGTACCCTTGATTTCCCTACCTTGCCCTGATCTTTTGCCTTCCCTTTCAATAACTCATCTTTAATTCGTAACCCCCCACCCCATTAGTAGTTTATCGGTCTTGTTCTCCAAGAAAACACAGAGCAAACACACAATTAGGGATTTTTTTTCTTGATCGATTAATTCGATTAACAGCTGATCCCACTACATATCCATGGACTCTCAATTAGCAAGGGTACCCAACTGGATTTAATTAGGTTTCTTTTTTTTTTGTTTTTATTTTTATTTTTTTATTTAAGCCATCAGTATTATCTGTTTTCCTTGTAGGTTCCTGACGAACCAAATATTTCATATATTTGTTCAAGATATTATAGGGCTCCTGAATTAATCTTTGGAGCAACGGAATACACCAATGCAATAGTAAATAGATATGTGGTCTACTGGTTGTGTGTTGGCAGAGTTACTACTGGGACACGTATGTGACTATTCTATGTGTTAAGAATTTATTGAATGTATGACAAGATTGCCGAAACGTTCTGTTTTTGGGCCGTTACATCTATTTTGAGTCAAGAACATTAGATTATAACAAACGATAAAAAAATATTTATGCTCTTGCTGATTTATACGAGTTATAAACGTTTACAGCCTCTTTTTCCTGGTGAAAGTGGTGTAGATCAGCTGGTAGAGATAATCAAGGTATGCTCGTTTACGGTTTTCGCTACTGTAAGATCGCATTTTGATTTTGCTTTTTTGACATTTTGTTTGCTTTGTCGTAATTTAGATTTTGGGAACACCAACAAGAGAGGAAATCAAGTGTATGAATCCTCATTACACAGAATTTAAGTTTCCACAGATCAAGGTTCATCCATGGCATAAGGTTGGTTTACGAGTATACTTTTTAAAACTTACCATCCACATTTAAACCAATGAATTTAATTTTATACATTCCTTTTTTCAGATTTTTCAGGAGCGAATGCCACCTGAAGCCGTTGATCTTGTCTCACGCTTACTCCAGTATTCACCGAGGCTGCAATGTAGTGCTGTAAGTGATTCTCGTTATATTTTGTGACCCATTGTATTATATTTCGTGATCCATTATGTTTTTTTTTATCTTTCCCACTATTCTCATTTATTTTACACTATGTAAGATAACCTGTTAATATATTATAAAGAAATTTACAAAAGTATATAGTACTCCAATCCATTGCACTCATAGATGGTTCCATGAATATTGGCATGCTGTGTGATTGGACCATTGAAATTCCAAAGTATCATCATCGGATGAAGCCTTAAACTTCTTCCAATCATGAAGAGCCTTCATCAGATCAGTGACTTTAGCTTTAATACTCGGACAACAATTTGCATGAACAGTTGAAACCTCCTTAACATCTTTACTATCTTGACAAAATCCACTAAAAAATATCGTGTCTAAAAACCTAACTCGAAGGCCTAACCTTTTAAAAGCGCCTTTTCGCATCAAATCATATAAAACATCTTGTTCTTTCTTCCCTGTTGAATTGTCTTTCTCTCTGTACCACTCGTCATACAATGCAATGGTCTTATTGTTTGATTTGATCATGTAGAAACCCGTGTTGATCAGATTGTTGTCCGACCATTGATCACCGTTAAAAAGATCCACACTGATTTGAAGGTCCAAGCTTTCGTCTACTGCTAGCCGTGGAAATGGATTCCTTAGCCACAAAATATCCATATCCTGCAAATTTGAAGAACACAACGTTGAAAAACTAGTTGATTGCATTAAAGTTTAACATATTATTGAACTTTTTTTAATAAATGCTTTTCGCTACTAAATGCAACATATATAAATTGTTGTACAATTGTGTGTAACATGTGTTATGTATGTTAAGTGGTAAATACATAAACGAAACATGTTATTCGATGATAGTAACCGGTTTTCTCCATTGCTCAATTCAGATCACTCAAACTTTATTTCAACTATAAGTTCACACAACTTTTAATACTCTTGTTAGGATTTTTTTTTATAAATAGTTCAAATGTAGTTACCTAAATGAAGCAATATGAAATTTGTAATAATTTCATGATTTTTTTTAAAGTTAACTTTAAGTGACATGTAAATGTGTACAAAAAATGGACTAATTGTTAACCGAGTTTTACAAAAGTCAATCAATTTACATATTTATGAAAAGGTTCATAAGAATAACAAATATTAAAACTTAAGTGATATTTCTTGTAAGGAATATTTTGATGTGAGGACAAAAACATCAAAATTAGTAGTAGATTTCCTTTCTTCTTTACTGACGATGATTATTTATCAAAATTAGTTTCCTCTTATAATTTTTCGTTTCATCTAATCGAAATTTCAGTTCTTAACAAATTTCATTATTTTAACGCCTAGTATAAGTACTTGAAAATTTCTTATTGTAATGAATGATTCATCATCATCATCATACTCAGTTAATCCCACCTATAGCAAAGCTAAGGTAGATTGTAATGAATGATTGCATTATAATAAAGTAATTGAGCATGTTGAATGCAATGAAAAAAGAAAAAAAAATGGAAAATGATATTTTTTTAGTTAATGTGTTTACCGTGAAAATAAAGTTGTAACCAAGTTTAAGAACATCACCAAGAAAAAGTGTTCTTTGCCACATCATATTCACGAAATCCTCGGACATGAATAGCTTCTCACTGCCGTCGAACTCAACACCTTCGGTTTGCAGCTTGTAGCAGTGTAGTTTTAGAAACATGCATCTGTCAAACGTGGTTTGATCAACTGCAACGATCAAAAGGTGCTCCTTAAGTGGGCGAGTGTCTTCTCCTAGCCAAAAGGCGTCTAGGAATATGTCAAGCATGGGTTTATCGCCTTCGGTGTAGGCTTTATTAGCCACCGTTATGATCACAGTATTGGTTTCGGTTGAAGCTCTTGCCAGTGCCTCTTCTAACTCACCTCTACATGTCTTTTCTTGATCGTTGGGCTACAAAACGTTGACATGAACACACACGGTTAGATTACTCAAGATCATAAGAAAAACATGAAATCATGTATAGCTTTTGAGCAGTTACGAAACCAAAATTTTTTTATTCAGAGTCCTCGTAAGTTTCTCTTCTTTACTTGATCTGTTGGAAATGAGGCTCGATAATATAAACATAAAATCGCCTTTGGTGTAGTGATAAAATGTGAACACAACCCTAGGGTTTTTGTGATAAATGTGATGGAGTGTGATAAAAATGAGGTGTACAATGTTATTGGGTGTGATAGTGTGATGGTGTGAATGTATCACCAACCACCCCATCCACCCTTACTAATTATTTTGAAATCATCCCTTTAACTTTTACGTTATTTCGAAACGAGCCTTCTTTCTTTTGTAAATCAAAACTAATTCCTTCGGTTACAACTAAATGTCAAAACTCATATATATACAGGATTAATGAGGCTCTAAACCATTCAGGTCTTAATGGTTCAACATGTTTGTTTCAACCTAAAAAAATTTTTGAATGGAATGGTTAAAAGCTTAACCATTCAGACTTGGTGCATAGCTGAACCATTCAGCACTTAATCATTCAGAGCCTCTTAACCATTCAGACCTCTTAATGATTCAACACTTAATCAACCAAACAGCCCCACGGATTTTATTTATAAAAATCCAACAAATTTGGTCACCCGGGTCAACATACCCTCTTTACCCCATTGGTTCCGCCCTTGGTCTTGAGGACAAATCAATGAGAAGCTCACCGTAGATGATGTTGTTTGAGATAGTGATAGTAATGGCTTGTAACGGTAAAATTTATGGGTTATGTTTGTTATGTACATAGTTCCATCCTCATTTGATCCAAAATAAATGATAAAAAGAGCAAAAAGGGAGAAAACCCAAAGGCCAAGAAGAACTCGAGCTTTGGGGTGTTGATCCCTTAATATTTGTTGTTCTCGTGCTCTCATGATGACGATTCCGACCGGTTTTCTAGTTGATTTGGCCGGAGGGATGGAATTTTATGTGATGTTAGATAGGTATAGTATGATCATGCTGATGAAAAGAACCAAAAGGTTGAAAATACAAAGAAAGTTGATTGATAAAGAAAGTAGAGAAAAGAAAAGAGGAAATACAAGCCATTCAATATAAAACTAACGTAACTAACATACTATGAAGCTCAATGGACAAATGACGTGTGTTTCTAAATATGAGGACATCTTTTCAGTTTAACATTTGCAAACAAAAAAATATTTTCTAAAAATAATTGAATCCTTCATGCTTACAACGGTCCTTGTAGTTAGAGGTGCACAAATCGGGTTTTTTTAATACCCGGTTTCGGGTATGATCATGTATTGAAAAAGCAGGTATTGAGAGAAACTGGGTAGGGTATAGGTACGGTTTTTGAGGAGAAAAAAACATACCGTATGACGTATGTACCTGGGTAGTTGTAAAGTAAACATAAAATATACTCTAAAAATTCAGTTTTACTACCGGGTATTAAAAAAAACAGTATTGGGTATATGGTATAACCGGTTTTGGGAATTTTCGGCTATAAATTGGGTACGGTTTGGGTACGGGTATTAAACTTAAAATGTATACCATATCCATACCCTACAGCTACAAAAATAACCGGTTTCGGTTTTTTTTTTCTCGGGTCTTGTTTTTGTTGTGCACCTCTACTTGTAGTGCGTTGTTTCTTTGGTATGTCATACGGTAGGGCCGGCAATTTTGTATACGAACACGATTACCTGACACGAACCTGAACGATCTTAACAGGTACAGGTATGGCTTTAACAGGTTTCGTGTCCTAAACAGGTAGACACGAATTTACCTGTTAATTTTCGTGTCGTGTACAGGTAGTCAAGTTTCGTGTATCGTGTCTTAACAGGTTCGTGTATTAACAGGTCATGTATACACGATTTGTCAGCCCTAAGTATAATGTTCACAAATAGGTACTAACAGGTACGCAAACAGGTATTAACAAGAACACAAACAGGTATTAACAGGTACGCAAACAGGTATTATCTAGGTCTTTGGTGAACTTTTGAAAATTTTCTCTTACTAAATAGGTTCGTAAACATGCGATTAATATAATGGTTACAAACAGGTATTAAGAGGTATTTTTCGTGTATACCTGTTAAAAAAATTAACAGGTTCGTGTATTAAAAAATATACACAAAAAATTATCGTGTCGTGTACAGGTAGACAGGTTTCGTGTATCGTGTCTTAACAGGTTCGTGTCTTAACAGGTCAGGTATACACGATTTGCCACCCCTATCATACGGTACATTTTGTAACGGACGTTTTTAAGATTCCTATTCAAACATTCTTGTCGAGATATTTAGTGGACATGTATGGATTATGTGATTAAGCCTCTTAACAAATGTTATAGTCTGACCAAACTTTTCAGAAATAAAATAAACCAACCATTACTTTCCCTAAATAAGGAGAATGGGTATGGGTTTCCAATTCTCTTTTGAGGCATACAAAAGGTGGGCCTTATAAACAGGGGTGCCGCCTGGCAGTCCAAATCAATGGGCCCAAAGCCCGGGTTAAATGGATAAACTATATGGGCCTACACAATTTATCCATTTGATATGGATTGGATACACAGGTGCCATATTTATGGCGGTGCAAAGGGTCAGGAACCGACCCGATCTAATCCGGAACTACTAGAACCGTATACCCTTTTATTGTTAAGAAGTAGGAACCACGAACCGAACCTTAAAAGGCTATGTGGTTCTGGGTCCTAAAGGTTCTCATGGGTCGGGTAGAGGGTCTGACCCTCTAGAACCTTTTAATGTAATAGGCTTTTTAGAGGGTTACATATTTCTATTCTTTTAGAGCATTCACAGTAGAGCCTCCATAATTTTGTGAGAGGGGCCTCCATATTAGATACAGTGTGTATAAGTGTTTGTGAGTAGAGGAAATGGAGAATATATAGAGAAGTTACTGTTTATCAACAAATTTGATATGGAACTGTTCATCCTCCATAATTGTTTAATATTTTTTAAAGTGATTGTGAGTAGAGGAGAGAGAAAAGGTAATGATAAAAGTATAGAATAAATATTATTAAATAGAAAGAAGTGAGAAAAAGTAGTGTTTTTAGAGTAATTATAGAGAAAATATGGAGAAGCTAGTGTGAATGCTTACCATGCTTGTAAAAGAGTTCCTCCATATGGTTTTAACAATAGCTTACGAGTTGTCTTTTTTTTTAATCATATTTCGTTTCTTGACGTATGTTTTGTAACAATTTTGTCATTATTTATCACTCGAAACATTATGTGAATATGTAATGAATACATCACAAACACACACATACATCAGAGCGACATACATATATATTACTTCAATTTTGGATAAATTAATATATTATAATATATCACATCTATGCATATACATCAAGCCGAAAAATATTTCAAAAAAAATACATTGTTGTTTTTATAAATAATATTTTTTTTTAACATTGTATTAACATTACGGGATATCGATTACAATAACACGTAAAAAAGAATAATGAATATTATAATGTATCACATCTATTGTATCATTTCTATAAATTATTATTTCTTCATACATTATCAATCTATTAATAAGTCATGCTCTAAGTACAAACGGTTCTTGTAGTTCTTATATTAGAACCGTGGGTTTGGAACTGACCCGACCCGGAACCGATAATTCATATAAATCTAGAACCGCGAACCTACCCATATATTTAAAAAGGTTCAGGTCCAAGGTTCTCGCGGGTCGGGTCTAAGGTTTTCGTGGGTCCGAACCACGAAATGCTCACCCCTAGCCATATTATTTTACTTAACTGTTTTTGATATTTTAGATAGCAGAATCTGTTTGGCAAGATATAAAATTGACCATAGGATCGCTAAACAAATATTTTGCAATATTAGTCGATTTCCTTGACCATGACTCTAAGTTACAAATAAACATATTTTAAAGGGTGATTATTTTGAATGGATGATTAATTCTTGACTTAAAATAAATATGGTTGTTAATTTTAAATAGATGATTAATTGACCTTCACTTTCTAGACAAACTGATTTGTGCGTCAAATATGAAAAGGACATATATGGACAAAAAAAAGTGTGTATATACATATACACACACAATATTCAGATGTTGAATTAAGTCATGAAGGAAAAGTAAAAGATACATTAGAAACATAACCTTACAACATCCCATTTTAGATATTTACATCATAATCATCCAGTAGCATGAGTCCTTTATTTTCGCTCTCGTGCTTACTTCTTGTTATGACCTTGTTTCACTTTTGCTTCTCTAACCAAACTGTTGATGATCGGTTATGCATAGATGATGAGAGACGTGCACTTCTTGAGTTCAAGCATGGAATCATAGATGACGCTAATCAACTTGGTTCTTGGGTTGGTGAGGATAGTGACTGTTGCAGATGGGCTGGGATTGCTTGTGATAATTCTACTGGTCATGTTAACTGGATTCATCTTCCAGGACTTGATGGGCACTGTGATTTTCAAGGTTTTTCCTCGTATGAAGAATACGAAGAAGCCTCTAAGCTTCATAGGTTGAGAGGGGATTTGAATCCATCCTTGTTGCATAAGCAACTCACGCATCTGGACTTGAGTTGCAATGACTTTGGAGGGATCCAAGTTCCAAGCTTCATATCTTATCTTGGAAACTTAAGGTATCTTAACCTCTCGAATTCTGGATTTGGAGGAGTGATCCCTCCTCAGTTGGGTAATCTTTCGAAACTGCATGTCCTTTCTCTTGGAAATATATATGATGTTGAAGATACTTATGGATCATATAGATCAACTAGCATGCCGAACATGCAGTGGTTGTCAAGTCTCCGTTTGTTGACTCACCTAGATATGAATGGTGTGAACCTAAGTGAAACAAGCAATTGGTTTCAGGTGATCAACACCCTTCCTTCTTTAGTCGAACTGCATTTATCTTATTGTAGACTGAGGCATATAGATCCCCATGTTCCTATTCATAATCTAACATCCCTTACCTTGCTTGATCTCTCTCTTAACAATTTTAGTAGTGCTGTTCCATGGTGGATATTCAGTATTACTAACCTGGTTTCTTTGGATTTAAGTGGATGTAATTTTCATGGTCCGGTACCTAGTAGTACCAATATCTTCCGTAACTTGACTGCTCTTAAGTTTCTTTGTGTCTATAGCAACATTTTCATGAATTCTTCCACCATATTAAAAGGGTTGTCTAGTAGTGTAGCTGGTAATCTCATTTTGTTGGATATTAGCTATTGCGATATCTCAAGTCCAGTGCTAGACTCCCTTCACAACTTGACCTCTCTTCGTAGCCTTGACCTGTCAGGAAATCAACTTACAAAAACAATACCGAAATCATTGGGTAACCTTTGTAATTTGAAGTATCTTGATCTGTCAAATATAATATCTTTTCAATATAGCTTGACATACATACTTCAAAGTTTTTTTGAGTGCAAATCACCTGCGCTAGAGTCATTGTCCTTAAGGTCCATGGGACTTTCTGGTCATCTACCAGATCAACTTGTAAAACTGGTACACTTAAAGTACTTGCAACTTGATCGTAACCATATTGTCGGTACAATTCCAGATTTCATAGGACAATTGACTTCTATAAGGTCATTATCACTTTCACGGAATCTGATTTCTGGCCCTATTCCATTCATAATCGGACAACTATCATCATTAGAGTCATTAGATCTTTCAAAAAACCAACTAAACGGAAACATTCCTTTTAGCCTCGGTCAACTTTCCAAGTTGATTGTTTTAGATTTTTCTTACAATTTGCTAGAAGGTGTCGTGACCGAAGCTCACTTTGACAAACTAGTGAGCTTAAAATATCTAAATGGAAAAGGCAACAACTTGACCCTTAGACCTCGACTTTCAAACTGGAATCCCCCTTTCGAAATACGTAAATTGTATTTGAACTCATGGGGTTTAGGACCCCATTTTCCGTTGTGGATTAAATTGCAAAAAGGTTTAAGAGGATTGGACATAAGCAATACAGGCATTTCAGATTACATTCCAGAGTCATTTTGGAAATCGTTCACCAACCTAAATTGCTTAGATATGTCACATAATCGTATACGAGGAACTTTGTTGAGTATCCCTTCAACACTTCGTTTACTCGACTTAGGTTCTAATGAGTTTGGGGGAAAATTAACTCATCTCTTCAATGGCATGTTTCCTATTTCTTTGGATCTATCAAATAATTTTTTTGTAGGGCCATTACATCCTTTGTTATGTTCCAATGGTGTAAAAGAGACACAGGCTCTTAGTTTGGGGAACAATAATTTGTCTGGTGTCATTCCCGAGTGTTGGGACAAGTGGCCGAGGTTGAGATTCTTAAACTTGAATAACAACAATCTTTCTGGTGGGATTCCAAGTACTATGGGTTCTTTATCTTGGCTAGGATCATTGAGCATGGGTGGTAACAACCTCTCGGGAAGATTGCCTGCTTCTTTAATGAACTTGACAAACTTAGTGATCCTTCAACTTGGAAGAAATAAACTTGTTGGAAGCATGCCAGCATGGTTTGGAACAAAACTCTCTTCTTTGAGACTGCTCAACCTCAGATCCAACAATTTTCATGGAAATATTCCACATGAGCTTTGTTATCTTACAACAATTCAGATTTTGGACCTTGCTGATAACAATCTATCGGGAAATATTCCAAGATGCATCAACAACTTTAGTGTCCTTTCCGGTAAAGAAAATATCTCAGAGTACCAATTTGCCTTCTATGTGGTGTACGGTGGAGCAACTATCGCTAGTGATTTACTGGTGACGAAGGGACGGCAAGACACATATAGCACTATTCTTCAATGGGTGATGTTGTTAGACTTTTCGAGTAACAATCTTTTTGGGAACATTCCAAGTGAGCTTACAACTCTTGTGATGTTAAAATCATTGAATTTATCAAGAAATCAGTTGACAGGAAGTATCCCAGAGAAGATTGGAGAAATTAAGAAACTTGAATCCTTTGATTTATCATTGAACAAGCTTTCTGGGGAGCTTCCAGTGAGCTTATCAGACTTAAATTTCTTGAGCAGCTTCAATGTGTCCTACAACAATCTAACAGGACGGGTCCCATCAGGTACTCAGCTACAGGGCTTCAACGAGTCCAGCTTCTTTGGTAACAAACTGTGTGGAGCTCCTCTCACTGAGCATTGTGCAATCGAAGTACCTGTCACAGAAGACCGGAATGAAGAAGAAGGATCACATGGAACAGATTGGGGCTTGATTATTAGTACCTTGCTTGGATTGGTTGCCGGTTTTTGGATCATTGTGGCTCCGTTGATAATCAGCAGATCATGGAGGGCTGCATTTTTTCGCTTCTTTAGTAAATTGAGGTGTATCTGTTGTTAAAACATGATGTGCTTTTGTAATACATTTGAAGTTTTACCCTAGAAAGGTATGAATAAAGTTGATTACAAGATTGTATTGGATTGTATGCTACTATTGAGGAAGTTGAAGATTTCTTTTATGTGGACATATTGATGTTTTTAACATAAGTGTGTGGATTGACTTAAAAATGAGATTGTCAAAAGAAAAAGAAAAGAAAAAAAATTGATAAAGATTTTAAAGAACAAAGAAAGGATAAAGGGAAAAACATTGAAAATTTTGTGTGGACAAGAATTTGAAAAGAGAAGTTTAGTCTTAATTTGAAGAGAAGTCTAGTCTTGATGAGAAATCTTACAAAAAAGTTTAATGGAAGCTTTATAGTGTTAATAGGTGTGGTTCCAAGACAGTGACATAAACCTCACAAAATGGGCGGCTTGTGTAACGGGTCAAATTAGGTACGGGTCAAAACGGATCTGATCAACTTGAGTACAGGTCAAAATGGATGGTTTTAGAACAGTATTAATTTTGTTCGGTCAAAGCGGGTTATAACTAAAATGGGTTCACCTTGAAATGAGCCGTTTTAGAAAAGAAAAGTATCAAAATGGGTTCATCCGTTATATTTGTTTTCATGGTAGTGGTGGTGATGATGTTGTCAGCAACGGCTGTGCGTATGGTTTTAATTCTGATGCTTGTTCTGAGTTTGTTTCTGAATTCTTGTTTGGTCTCTAATTTTTCTTGTAATAACCCTTTTGATGTCATGTCTGAACTTGCTGCATGAGTTTGAAGTCATAAGATTGAACTTGAATAAATACATATCTTCAACTGTTTATTTATATTGGAATTGGTTTGTATTGATGTATGATTTCATAGTTTGAACTTCGAAATGTAGAATTAATTTGAGTTTTTGAACTGGGCTATATGTGGGTCAATACGCAATAGGGAGTATAGTTTGGGCCTTTGTTCAGGCATTAGTTTGGCTGTAAACTGCTCTTTAGTTATGCCCCAGTCAGTTTTTTATCTGCAGAAGACGAGTATTTGTCCAGGAATAGGCCGTCAGTCGTATGACTTAGCACTAGAAGTTAAAAACACCTTGCACATGAGCCCAGAGGTAATCTACTGTGTAAAGTTTATATCCATACCCTCTTGATACTTAAAATATTGTATGGTGCCATCTATTCTATGCCAATGCCATTGCGGCCCTTACGGCAGTAAGGGGCATGCATCCCCTCAGGATCTAAACCACTAAACGGTTTGCATGTCCCGGTGAGCACATCACACATGGGATTCTGCTAAGCAATTGGACTTTAAGGAGATCATTGGTATTTGGTCAATAAACAAAAAGGAAAAAAAAAACAGCAGACCAGAAAGCACCAGCTGCGCAGAGGCGCTCACACCTCTACGTAAAGCGCTAAAAAGCACAAGTTTCATGAACAGCATCCACCTAGCCTCACCTGAGCGCTTTTTAAAACACATAGAACACCATGCATTTACTCAAATCTGAAAGAGTTCTACAAAAATACGATTTATAAGTTCTACTATATAATAGAAATTCAAAATAAGCCATCAACGTGATGGGTTGGTGCAGTGCAGCGGCCATACAACAGAGCAGTTATCCTATATAAACTAATGCAGAATGTACATGAAGTTATCACGGGTTATTTGGTACAAGACTGCATATAAAAATTTGATGTGGTTGGATTTCTATGTTACAAGCACAAGAGGTGAAGTTTCAATACACATACTTAACTAATCAAAGGGGTAAATGCGAGGATCATGCTCACTTGCCATAGCCATTCCTTTACAAAGACAAGTTGGGCACATAACCTACAAAATTTGAATTTAAACATGCATAATTTAGTACACCCACTTTGCTTACTATCCATCACCATTTTTCTGTTACTTTTGCTGACAATATATACTTTGCTTACAACCAAATAACTTTTCATTCACATGTGAAAATGTCAGAAATAACATTAATAGTATATTTAAAGATTAAAATAAGAAGTGACGTATCATTTGTAGGTATGTCCATCCGAATACCATCAATAAAAAAGAACAATGGTCAATGGCATATATAAAGTGTAGTATTTTTAAGAAAGCCAAACCAAAGGTGGCAATGTCAACTCATTTACATATAAAGGGTCAACTTATGTATGTTTTATGCAATCGAATCAAATGTGTGAGACACGTCAATCGGGTTAAGAAGTCACACGGTGTATTATTGTTGTTGTAAATTAGTTTTTGTAACCAATAAGTGGGAATTCATTCTACTAAAGGGGCATAGTCAAGTGACCCTTAAGGGCCATGACCGTTGATAGGTGTAGAACCATTGTCTATACATACATGATATTGCACAACATGATATTGAAGGACGGTGTTGTGTTTCCCCCTGTTTAGCATATTAGACTTGGATTTGGATATTGGATGAACACGAGTATGCACATCATGTGCAGGGACTCGGATAGAAGGAACAGAGGGTGGGAAACGAGAGAATATGCACACACTTAATATTACTTCCACACAATGAAACTGATACATAGGAGGAGTTTATATGCCCATACAAATGACAATTAATTAATTAACTTCCTAAAAGACACAACTGATTATTAACCGACATGACAGTTCCTATTTTGGCACCTTTTTCTGCACCTTTGACTTTTATGTTGACTTTCTAAATTATTAATATTTCTTGATTATAATATTCTAACAATCACTCCTCTAATCAAGAAATGATGTTTGTACTCTGTTTCTTGTTCATCCTAGTTGTACAGTCCTTCTTGTCTTCTTTCTTTCGATTGATCGAACCATTCTTTTGATGCATACTAAGTCTTCACGACTATCCCTTCTTGATCCACATGATCTTTTGTCGCTTATTTCTGACCGTCTGGTCTTAAAGCAATGAGGGAAAGATGGGTATCACACGTCCATCTTCTTCTTAGCAAAATGCATCCTTTAAATTTTGACTTTTCCGGGCCTTCTGCCTTGTATCGAGTTCGCTTGGGTTTGATCTTCTCTACACTTTAAAACCCTGAAATAAACACTTCTTTTCTGTTCTGAAATGTTTCTTGACTGATTTTTGGTGTCTTTCTCTTTGCCAGAATTTTTGGCCTTAAAAAGGGTTCTCTCTGTCCGGTTCTTAAATCTGTCCTGGCCCTTTCTTTTGACTGCATCATTTCTAATCAATTGATGTTAATAACCAAGTCTGACTTGAACACACAATCTCTGTTGTTTGATTTCGTTTATACTATGGTTTCCGATTAACTTTCCAAAAACAGTGGATCGGTTCCTTTCTCTTCACAGGCTTCTTTCTTCTTCTTTATCTTCCTAGGATTTTTAACGTGGCGCTCTGATACCATGTTGAGTTCTCTCCTGTTATGCATATTACAGACTTGGATTTGGATATTGGATGAACATGAGTATGCACATCATGTGCATGGACTCAGATAGAAGGAACATAGGGTGGGAAACGAGAGAATATGCACACACTTAATATTATTTCCACACAATGAACATGAGTAGGGATTTATATACCCATACAAATGACAGTTAATTAACTAACTACCTAAAAGACACAACTGATTATTAACCGACATGACGGTTCTTATTTTGGCTACCCAATGTTCGACCTTCATGCCCTTGCAGAGTCAAAAGACTCAAATATGCATTTACGACTTCGAAATGATCTTGTGGAACATCTAGCAACTATATATCTACCTCACCCCGAAGTGGAATCAGACTCGGAATAGTTTTTCCTAATATATTTCTTTAGTATGTTCTATTTTAAATTTGTGTGTTCATTTTTAAATATTTGTTATTTTAATAAATTTAAGTTTATTTTATTTGAATAAAATGTTTATTTAAAAAAATATTTCAATGTAGTGTTGCCTCCAAATTTATGTTTCAGAGTAACGAATCAGTGAAGTGAAGTGACATTGCAAGATTGGTGGAAATCATAATAGTTCAATGAAGCTGGGGTTTATTTTTTCTCACTACTCCTTTTTTTTCCTTCTTTAGTCTTTCCCTTTTTAGTGTTTTGTTGACCTGTTTCGTTTTATATTTTCTCTTTTTATCTTCTTACTTCAGTTTTTTGTTCTTTCTCAATTTTTCTCTTTGTTTAAGTTTTAACAACATGGTATCCATGATTTGTGACTGCGTACGAAAAAATTGCTCCCCCCGTCGCGTAGCGCAGGTACAAACACTAGTTCATGACATTTTGACATCTTTAAATTCTCTTCAACTTTTCTCTTGATTAGTTGATTTTACCAATTATTTTGATATTGTAGCTAGGATACATTCTGTAGCAAGATATAACATTGACCATAAGATCCTTAAGCAAAAATATATTATGATCGACAAGTCGATAACCCTGACTTGGCATAGAATGTGTTTGATTTGTGAACCAGATTTTTTCTTATGTCAGCATCAATTGAGTTAAGATATATAGACTCTTGAGTTTACTTGGACTTAGTTGGTTCTCAATCGTAATATTATTAGACAAGGAAATTTTTGGATCAAACAATAGTTGAGTATTTGAGTTTGACACCAATTGCATGTTGCCCAATCATTTTTCTTAACGGATTGATCTTATTTGTGTCCACATAAGGTGGTCCTTCAACTTGAGTCAGAGACTTTGTTCCATCCGTTCACTTGATATTTCGGAGTTTACCTATGGGTAAAGAAAATGAAAACTATGGTTAAAACATAAACTTTTTTTTAACAACAGTTTTTTACACTTAAATATCATTTAGCCATATATTTGCAATGATTTAAACTCATGTTACATTGTTACTTTTGTAAAGGCAAACACCATACCACTAGACTACTAAATCATGGTAAAGGATAAACATTTGATTTAAAAATTTAAACACTTGGCCATCTGGTAAGCTTATAACCAAATGGATTATTTTTTTTGTATCTCGCCGATCGAAAAATAAAATAAACGTCCCTCTCTTTTTCTTCATTATCTTCCCAATGTGACAATGTCCTCTGCCCAACTTTAATAAATGATAGAAAAGAAAGGAAAGAAAAGAAAGGAGAGAATGAAAGATTGAAAGAAAAGGAAGAGAAAGATATTATACAATTTGTGTTCCCACTTTAAAGAGAAAAAAAGAAAGGTATAATGTAATTTTTCGTTTCACATTTTAAGGTAAAGAGAAAGAAATTGAAGATATTTATGTCTTATAAGTTGAAAAATAAATAAAAAGACATAAAGTTATTTGTACTATATTATAAAGGATTACATCAAAAATTAAGTAGTTGCTACATTTTATGTTTATTGTATAACAACTTAATGAAGTTTGTAAGAGCATTCACAACCCATCCCCTATTCCCTCCCCCATTCTTAAAATTTAAGAAAATCCTACAAAAACTCACTCCATCCCAACCCCTTTCCCCATACCCCATACCCCATTTCTAAAATTTACAAAAAACCTATGTTGAGCCCCCATATATATGGGGTCTTCCATCCTTCCCCCATATCATTTAATAATAATAAAATAATACAAATGAAAGGTGAAGTGAATTAATGTTGGTTGTAAAAAAATAAAATAATAATAAAAAAAGCTTATAGGGGATATGAATGGGGAATGGGATGTGAGAGATTTTGCAAAAGTGAGTGGCAAATTTAGAAAACTATGATTTTTCCTTAAATTATATGGTTGGGGATGGGGGATGGGTTGTGAATGCTCTAAGAGCATTCACAGTAGATCCCCCATTTTATGTGAGTATGTCCCCAAAATTATATGGGGTGGGTATGAGTGGTTGTGAGTGAAGAAAAATGGGGAATCTACTGTTGATCGGTATAATTGGGGTTACTTGGGAATCTTTTGGGGAAAACTGGAAGGTGTATTTATTTTTTAGTATTTGTTGAAAGTAGTTGTGAGTGGAGGAGAGAGAAACTGTAATGATTTTTAGTGTAATATGTGATTGTGATTGGTTGTGAGGGAATGGAGAATAGGGAAGCTACTGTGAATGCTCTAAGGGGCAACATAGTTTTTCTACATAAGTATTAAATTGATAAATACAATTTCCGTTTATTAAAGACCATTTTATATATTAATCCTACCTCATGTAATATTAAATTTTCTAACCTAATAATCATAAAACAACAAATGAATTTTAAATGGGAGTTTTGTTTTCATGAATTCTTTACACTAACTGAATTGTAAATAGGAGTTTTGTTTTCATCAAAGACAGAATATGTTAAAATCAACCGTTTCTAAAAAAGATATACCTTAAAGCCATCTCATAAATCGCGTTCTGCAATGGTTACTTCTAGCTTTGTTGGTCATCATAACATATATTCTTCCTTTGATATATATATTTATTCTTATTCTTATTAACATGATTAAAATTGTTGTTTTCTCATATTATAATTAATTTCTATGTTACATCGTAACACACATTTTATCACTTCATATTAGATTTATCTATCCCGGGAAGTTCCCGGAATATAATCTAGGTCTTTATAAAAAAAATATTAAACTGTGAAAGAGGGACTTAAATCTAACATATTTATGTACTTTTGACATTCATAATTGTTATGGAAAATTGGAAAGATAGTGATGCGAAAAAATATATAAAAGAGGCTCCCAACCTATAACCTTTCATGAAAGAAATGAACTCTTTAAAATATTATATAAAAGATAACTACCCAAAACGATATTGCAATGTAAATTGTCGCCTCTGTCGCATCACACAGATACCTTACTAGTTACTCCCTCCGTCCCAATTTAAATGTCATCATTTCCTTTTTTGTTTGTCCCAAATTAAATGTCCCTTTCCAAAAATGGAAATGTAATTTCCAGTTTTGCCCATAAAAGACAAAACACAATCACCACTTTTGAGGATATTATTGTCATTTTACCACATACAAACAAAAAATTTCTTAAAATGTGTGTTTTTGGAAGTGGAACATTTAAATTGGGACGGAGGGAGTATTTTACAACCAGTGCGAAATAGACCCATCTTGTTGGATTGACCCGCCAAGACTTTTTGTTCTTATAATTTATATAACCAATGCCCATGTTAACCATGATTGCAAACAAGATGGGTATAGTACTAGTAGCATAATAATTATGTGCATTTTAATAAAGGATATCTGAATTGGTTTCCAATAAATGAGAGTTTGCTATCACTCAAAAATATCTTTTTTAACGGTAAATTTTGAAAACTGACGTACCACTGGAGTGTTATCGTGCCACCAACGGAACCACCTGATCATATCTATCTCCACCAGGAAATAATGCTTATAAACCAATTTAGGAGGAAACCCAATAAATCTGAAAAAAAAAATCCCTAGTAAGAATCAAACCCAGAACCAATGGTCCCTAGACTTATCTCACCCTCAAGATGCCACTAGACTATAATACCATGTCCATCACTCCAAAATATCTACCACTCGAAAATATCAAAGAAGGGAAAATAAAAGATATTGTAACCACATAAAATTTGGGCCAAACAATAGACTTTGACTTGGTCACTTGGCATGTAAATGCCTGATATTGGCTGCTTCATTGAGTGGTTTCAACTTGTGCCAGTTGAGATAAGAATTAAGATCTATATACTTATTGCTAGCTTTTTCCTTGATGTTCCATGAGAACCTGAGTTCAGTGATTAAATTAAGAATAAAAATGCATAAAGATAATTCCATCGAACTTGAACATGAGTGTCATCTTGTTAGCCTAATATTGATTTAGTCCTAAGTTTAGTTAAATAATTATGTATTATTATTATTAGAACATAGGTCTTAGCAGTTATGGCGGTTATTACTGAACCACCATTGTGTTGGTTCATCAAAGGGTATCACACCCTGGCGAACTCGTTTTGGGGTAAAAACGTATTAGTAGCTTATATCCCATGGAAAGGTTACAATTTTGAAGATGTTGTACTCATTAGCGAGCACCTTAGTAGATGAGGATATTTATACTTCTTTTCACATACGTAAATATGAAATTCAGATTAACCAAGACCCCGTCACTAATGAAATACCGCATTTAGAAGTCCATTTATTTAGAAATTTAGACAAAAATGCCTTCGTAATACTGGGATCTTGGTGGAAACAGGTGATATTTTAATAGGTAAATTAACGCCCCAAATGGTGAAAGAATCGTCGTATGCCCCGGAAGATAGATTTTTATGAACCATACTTGGCATGCGGGTATATACTTCTACACAAGATAAAGCTAGAAGCATTGAAAATTTTGAGGTGGGTCGGGTTGTGTAACGTGTCAGATTGGGTCCAACTCAAAATGAGTCTTGTCAAAATGGACGGTTTTAAAAAAGTATCTATTTGGTTCGGGTAAAGTGAATTTTAACAAAAATGGGTTCACCCTGAAATGGGTCATTTTAGAAAAGAAAAAAAGTATTAAAATGGGTTCAGCCATTATATTTGTTTTTATGGCAGTTAGTGACGACGGATGATGTGGTGGTGGTGATGACAATGATGATGATGTTGTTGTTGTCGGCGGTGGAGTTGGTGGCAACAGTTGCGCATACGGTTGTAACTCTGATGCTTGTTCCGAACATATTTCTGAAATCTTGTTTGGTCTCTTGAAAGCTGTTCGACATTGGTTTTCAGTGTATTTCTGAGCTGGACTCTGGAGCCTAATCTGCCTCTAATTTATCTTGTAATACCCATTCTGATGTGTGTCTGAGCTTGCTGCATGAGTTTGAAGTCACAAGATTGAACTTGAATATACAACAGACCTTCAACTGTTGATATATATGTGAATTGATCTACGTATTGATGTATGGTTTCATAGTTTGAACTTTGAACAAATGTAGAATTACTACGAGTTGTTTCGAGTTGGGCCTTTTGTGGATCAATACTCAATAGGGAGTATAATTTGGCTATTTTTAAAGCCTTAGTTTTGCTGTAAACTGCTCTTTCATTGGGCCCTAATCAGTTTTTTATCTGCAGAAGGCGGGTATCTATTCGGGAATGAGCCGTCAGTCGTATGACTTAGCACTTAAAAGTTAAGGCACCTTGCACATGAGCCATGAGGTAATCTAATGACTAAAGTTTATATCCATACCCATTTGATACTTAAAATGTTGTGTGAAGCCATCTATTCAGTGAACAAGAGGTCAATGCCATTGCAGCCCTTACGCGATTAAGGGTCAGCCCCTCAAGATCTAAACCATTTAAAACGGTTTGCGTGGCCCGGTAAGCACGCCATACATGGGCTTTTCATAAGAAACTAGACTCTAAAGAGAACAATGACCCATAAATAAAAAAGAAATAAAACAACACACACAAGGCATTCAGCTGCACAGAGGCGCACCTCTACGTAAAGCACTAAAAAGTACACATGGCATGTAAAGCATCCACCTAACCTCACCTGACCGCTTTCTAAAACACAGAACAAGCAATTACTCAAATCTGAAAGAGTACATCTACATAATAATACGATTTGAAGTTCTACTATATAATAGTATAAAAAACAAGTCATCAAAATGTGATGCCTTGTTGCAGTGCAACTGCCATACAACAGAACAGTTATCCCATTCATAGTCAACAACAGGTTGTGCAGAAACACCTCTTATTTCCAGAAATACCTTTTGTTTTCCTCATTGGCTTCATTCTCGTGTTACCTCTCTTATCTCGAAACCATCTCCACCTCATAGTTGATTACATGAAGGATATATTTCTAAGAAGTGTGACTTGCAAAAAAAAAAAAAAAAAGTAACAAAAAGATATCTTGTTATTAAATCTTCCGAGTTCATCATCATCGTGACATTTTGGCATCTTTATTTTCTCTCTCTCATATTATCTCTTGATTTTACCGATTGTTTTGATATTATAGTTTAGGAAAAATGAAAATAAATAATCTCAACTATTGACTATTGGCCAATAACAGTCCCAACAACGAAAATCATCAATATTGGTCCCAACTTTCGACATATTGGAAACCAACGGACCCAAACTAACGGAGGCTAACTCCGTTAGTGTGATGCTGACGTGGCATGCTTAGGTGGCAAGATGATCCTACGTGGCATCCTATGTGGCACCCTACGTGGCAAAATGGTCCTACGTGGCATCCTATGTGGCATCCTACGTAGCATGCCACGTCAGCATCACACTAACGGAGGGCGGAGTTAGCCTCCGTTAGTTTGGGTCCGTTGGTTTCCAATATGTTGAAAGTTGGGACCAATATTGGTGATTTTCGTAGTTTGGACTGCTATTGGCCAATAGTAAATAGTTGGGATTATTTATTTCCATTATTCCTATAGTTTATAGGAAAATAATTTTAGCAAGATATAACATTGACCAAAAGATTATTAAACAAAAATATTTGCACCACCTTGATATGACTTGGCACTAGCTAAAGTTGTTTGATTAATCTAAGCGCCCATTTTCTTAACGCCAACGTCAGTTGTTTTCAACACTTTGAGTTTACTTGGACTTAGGTGGTTCTAAAGTCGTAATCTATATTTATTGTTAGACAATGAATTTTTTGGATCAAACAATAATTGAGTTTGACAAATATTGTGTGTTAATTGGTTGATTCATCTTTCGGAAAAAGAATCAAAGGTGGTAATATCCTTTAGTATAAAACTTGGGTCAACAATAGACTTTGACTTGGTTACTTGCCATGTAAATGCCTGATATTGACTTGTTCGTTGATTGGTTTAATCAAATTGTGCAATTGGGATAAGATCTAATTATGGCTAGCTTTTTCCTTGATGTTATAAAACCTGAGTTCAGTGATCAAATTAAGAATAACAAACCATAAACATAATTCCATCAAACTCGCACACGAGTGGTTATTAGTGTTCTCTGCATCATCAATCAACATGAGTGCTGGTTTTTCATTTTCTCGTTTCCCTTCTTGCTACTTTTGTGTACTTCTTGTTATGACCTTATTTCATTTGTGTTTATCTAATACAAATTCCAATGCCATGCTATGCATTGATGATGAAAGACAAGCACTTCTCCAGTTCAAGCATGGACTCATAGATGGTGCAGATCGACTTGCATCTTGGGTCCAAGATGAGAATAGTGATTGTTGCAAATGGGATGGAATTGTTTGTGATAACATAACAGGTCATGTTCACAAGATTCATCTTCCAAGTAATTGTCATATATATTATTACAATGCTTGGAAAACATATGAAGAATGCTCGAAGCAAAAACTAAGGGGAGATTTAAGCCCGTCCCTACTGAATTTGAAGCAACTAAAGCATTTAGACTTGAGCTACAATGATTTTGGAGGAAAGCAAATTCCCAGATTTATGGGTTCTCTTAGAAATTTAAGATATCTTAACCTCTCATGTTCCAGATTTGGTGGAACAATCCCCCCTCAGCTAGGGAACCTGTCGGAATTGCGCACGCTCAGTCTTGGAAGCTTTTATGAAAGAGATTTTGATGATGAAAATGATGAATATGATGAAAAGAATTCAGTTAGCATGATGAATATGCAATGGTTGTCAGGTCTTCGTTTCTTGCATCACCTGGATATGAGTGGCGTAAACCTTAGCAAAGCAATTGATTGGCTTCAGGTGATTAACAACCTTCCTTCTTTGGTTGAATTGCATTTGTCTAATAGTCAACTCATGCACATACATCCGCGTGTTGCTAGAGTCAATCTTACGTCCCTTTCTTTGCTTGATCTTTCTAGCAACGATTTCAGTAAGAGTTTAGTACCACGGTGGATTTTCAGTATAACTAGTCTAATTTCGTTAGATTTAAGTTGGTGTAATTTTCACGAACATATTCCTAGTAGTAGTTATGGCTTCCGTAACATGACCTCTCTCAAAGTGCTTCATGTGCGTAGGAACAATTTTATGAATTCTTCCTTGGTATTAAAAGGGTTGTCTAGTAGTAGTCTCGTTTCATTAGATATTAGCGAGTGTGATGTTTCAAGTTTGGTCCTTGATTCCCTTCTCAACCTGACATCTCTACTTAGCCTTGACCTGTCTAAAAATCAACTCACGAAGACAATACCAAAATCATTAGGTAACCTTTGTAATTTGAGAGATATTGATTTGTCAAGTAATTACAATCTTCGTCATATTAGTTTAACATTTATTCTTGGAAGTTTTTTCGAGTGCAAATCACCTAGCTTGGAGTCAATATCCATTGGAAACTCGGGACTTTCTAGCCATATACCTGATCAAGTAGGACAATTGAGCAATCTGGTGGGCCTCCAACTTGAAATCAACAGTATTGTTGGCACAATTCCATATTCCATAGGCAAACTGTCTTTTCTGAAGTATTTATATCTTAGTGAGAATCTTATTTCTGGCCAAATTCCAAGCTCAATCAAAGGATTATCATCATTGGAGGAGTTATCTGTTTCAAAAAACCGACTGAATGGCAACCTTCCGGATGCTATCGGTCTACTTTCAAATTTGAAAGCTTTAGATATTTCCTATAATTTGTTGACCGGTGTTGTGACAGAAGCTCACTTCGCCAACCTAAATAGGTTGAAGTATCTAAAAGGAACAGGCAATAACTTGATCCTCAGACCCCGTCTAGCAAACTGGCATCCCCATTTCCGGTTGGAGACCTTGTATATAAGTTCTTGGGATTTAGGGCCTCAATTTCCATTATGGTTGCTACACCAAAGCGATTTAATGCTTTTGGATATAAGCAACACAAGGATTTCATCACCCATGCCTCTTTCGTTTTGGAAATTATTCCCTAATCTTCAGTTGCTAGATATGTCACGAAATCATATTCAAGGAAGGTTGCTTGGTATCCCTAAAATGCTTGATATACTCAACTTGGGTCATAACAAGTTTAGTGGACAGTTGCCTGAACTCTCAAATAGTTCATCGATGATTTTCCTGGATCTATCATATAACTCATTTGTGGGAATGTTACATCATTTGATATGTCCTTATGGTGGAAAAGAGCTCGAGCTTCTTAATCTTGCGAATAATCATCTATCAGGTGTCATTCCTAATCAGTGCTGGGAGAAGTACCCGAGTTTGACGGTATTAAACTTAGAGAACAACATTTTGTCTGGTGGGATTCCAAGAACTATTGGATCTTTATCTTCATTGCAATCACTGAGTATGTGTAACAACAAGCTTTCTGGAAAATTACCAACTTCTTTGAAAAATTTGAAGAAGTTATCGATCCTTCAGCTTGCTAAAAACAAATTTGTTGGTAGCATTCCGACATGGTTTGGGACAGAACTCTCAACTTTGAGAATTCTCAACCTCAGATCAAACAATTTTCACAGAAATATAACTCACAAGCTTTGTTATCTTACCCGTATTCAGATCCTGGACCTTGCTCATAATAATCTATCTGGAAATATACCAAGATGCTTCAACAATTACACTATCGTCTCTGGGAAAGAAACTGTTTCACCATCTTCTGAGAGTTTTGACTTCGTATCATATGAAGACACAGATGTCCCTAGCAGTGCTTCATTGGTAATAAAAGGACGAGAAGACAGGTATGACACTATCCTCCGGCTTGTGATAATTGTGGACCTTTCAAGTAACAATCTTTCTGGGGGCATCCCAAGTGAGCTAATGGCCCTCCAAGCATTACAGTCATTAAACTTATCAAGAAATCACCTGACAGGGAGTATCCCGAAGAACATTGGAGATATGAAATCACTTGTATCATTTGATGTGTCTCTTAATGGGCTTTCTGGAGAACTTCCCATAAGCTTGTCAAGCTTGAATTTCTTGAGTGTCCTCAACGTGTCCTACAACAGTTTTACAGGAAGAATCCCTACAAGCACACAACTTCAGACTTTCAATGAATCCAGCTTCTTTGGTAACAAACTTTGTGGAGCTCCTCTCATAGAGCATTGTGCAATCGAAGTAACTGACACAGAAAACCGAAATGAAGGATCACACGGAACAGATTGGGGCTTGATTATTAGTACCTTGCTTGGACTGGTTGCTGGTTTTTGGCTCGTTGTGGGTCCGTTGATGGTCAAAAGATCATGGAGGGCTGCATATTTTCGTTTCTTTAGTAAATTGGGGGTGTAAATAGAATTATTAATAAGTATTGTTGAAACATGTTGTGATTTTGTAATACATTTGAAGTTAATTACAAGCTTTGTGTTGTGTATAACCATTGGAGGCCTCTCCTAAAGCTGTTTAAAAGCTCCCACCGCCTGAACTTTAAGATTCCTTATATGTCAAACAAAATGGTGTTGCAAGGCATATTTTTAACCACACTACGTTTTATACTAAGATCACGCAATAATAAGATTTTCAACAACCAATCCATCTCTACGGAGAAGGTATTGAAGGTGATCAAATCCATCACATTCTCATGGATAAAAAATAGAGCGAGAATCCCATCTTAGGAGTGGTCTAGGTGGTGTAATTTAACTTCTCTAACTTCCCATTGTAACTTTTATATGTTTCTAGCCACCGGCTAGTCTTTATCCTAATGGGTAAACCTCGTTGCCATTCAAAAAAGAATAAGCCTGACGAAATGGGGTGTCGGGCCGGGTTGTGTAATGGGTCAAGCGCGCTTTGGCCGAATTGAGTTGGGGTGAAAACAGGTTCTGCCTGGCTGATTTCTATTTGTTTGGGCCAGGGAGTTCTTTTTATAGTTGGTTCTTGCTGCTATCTGATTGACTCTTCAGTTCAGATGGTAATTCAAACAATTAAGAGCGACACTTTCCAGAGTGTAGCTTTGATGCTTCTTCTAAATGTATTACTGAATTCTGGTTTGGTATCTGGGATGGTTTGCTGAATTTGCATATGATCTGTTTTTTAAGTATATTTCTGAGTTGGAGCCTAATATGCCTGTCATTTATCTTGTAATAACCCTTTGGATGTCATGTTTGAGCTTCCTGCTGGGTGCAATTGGCTGAATGATCAAAATTGTTGCAAGATATATCGGAAGTTAGGCCATCTGATATTGTATTTAACAAAGGGCATTGCATATGATGCTTGATAAAAGTTTCTAGTCTATGCATCATGGGCGCGGGCGGCTGATTATGCCATGATGGTGCTGGAAGAGTTTGAAGTCACAAGATTGAATTTGAAGTTTGAACATGTACATATTTTTTCACCTGTTGATATACGTTTTTTAGTTTGTCTTGGTGTATGGTTTCGTAGTTAAACAACAAGTGTAAAATTACTGAGTTGTTTTGTATTAAGCCGTATGCCAACAGAGAGTATAGTTTAGGCCTTAGTTTGGCTATAAATTGCTTTTCTGTTAGGCCATAGCCAGTATATTTATATGCTTTTGTGTTTTGCTGTCCTTGGGCATATCTCGGGAAACCCCAAGTTTAGTTTTGTGGTATATCTGCGGAAAGCCCAAATTTATCGATGTATTGTCTTCTTTAGCCTAAAAACGTTGGGGTCTACAGTTTTTTCAGCATAACTAAAGTTGCACAAGTCACGTCCAGCATGCACGTAGCCTCAGGTTTCTTCTAAAACACATAGAACAACTTGCAATTAAAGAAATCCGAAAGAGTAAAACGATTTGAAGTTTAACAAAACAAATCATTAACCTGATGGCTTGGTGCAGTGCAGCTGCCATACAACACAACAGTTGTAATATATAAACTCATGCAAGAATGTATTCATAGTCATCAACAGGTTGTACGGTACAAGAACTGGCCATAAAGTTGTGATGTGGTCGTATTTCTCTGTTACAAACACAAGAGGTGAAGTTTCAATCTACATACTTAACTAATCAAAGGGGTCGATACGTGGATCATGCTCACTTGCCATAGCCATTCCTGTACAAAGACAAGTTGGGCACATAACCTGCAAAATTAAATTTTAACATGCATAATTTAGCACACCCTTAGAGGAATTGCATTATTTGCATATGAAAAAAATAACACACTTACTTTTCCTGCACCAGAACAGTTGGAACATCTTTCAGTTTTAGGCGGCGACAAAGGTTGATTTCCACCATTAGCAGATGCAACTGGGTCAATAAGTACAATTGCCCCTGTGCTAGCACATCGAGCACAAGCTAGATACCCTGCATCAGATTACATGATAAATAGCTTCTCTTTTGCACTTCGAATTACGCTCAAAATTGACTGCTTAAAGGCCCCCTGCCAAGCCTAAGCTCTGCAGTACCAGGTCCCATCGGCTGGGCCCGTGAGTTTTCCTTGACAGGTGCTCACGATTACCAAAAAAGAAAACAAAAAAAAAAACTGAAATTCAGAGACAACATTAACATTAGAACACGATTACCTGTTCCTAAGCAATACTTGCATCTTTTATGCTCCTGCTGTTTTACGTTATTTATCTCAACCACCATCAAGGCTGAGATCACGCCAACTGCTCCTCCAGAGAAGGATGCTACTATGGGATCAACATCACTAAATTCATGCATCAAAAGAAAACCTCAATGAGCCCAAAAGAGAAGCTATACACATCAACAGATGTGATGAACTTTTCTAGTCACTTAATTTGATTTGTTGATATAAAGAAGCTTACCATATAAGTATCATGTCATGTATTTCTCACTTGACATTTACTTCTTTAACTAGCCACAATAAAGAGGGCCTATTTCTACTTTTGTAATAATTTTGCCAGAATACCATAGTATAAAATTATTAACCAAGACCCATATTTGTCCAAAAAAATATGAGAAAAGAATCATATATCTATCAGAGGTCTGACTGATTAATGATTATATATCATACACATTAGTAAGTAACCTGAACCCGTTTTGAGATGTACCTGACCTGACCCGACCCGACCCGTCCCGTCCCGCCCATTTTCCATTATTTTCTCCTGTTTGTTGTTACCAAAAGGTTAGGAATTAACACTATTATTAGATAATGTGTAGAGTCAATTGTACACTTAATATAACAAAATGGCAATAAAATTAGCAACCACTATATGTTAAAAATAGAAAGCACAATTAAACCACATTTTCAGCCAATATATACCTCAACTGCATTGGAAGGTGCATGCTCGAAATAAAATCAGCGTATGACGTCCCTCCTATTCCCAATTTCAGCTCCAACTGAGATGAGAGTTCGTAATACAAATCAGGGTAAGGACTAAGGAGTTAATAAAACACATATCTTATAAATACAAGAACAATGTGCTCAAATCATCTGTTATCCTGAAAATGTTGTTACTAGCTCAAAGAAATATAGTACTAACATGTGAAATTTCTCTAGGATAATATAGGGCACAAGATAGGACTTGAGAGGTATTACCTTAGTTAAATAGTAAGTATCTATGGATAGAGGCAGCGAAAAAAGTGGACCGGGTCAAGTAACAGATCAAAACAGGTTCAGGTTGGTATGGGCCACTTCATAAACAGGGTCGAAACTGGTCATGTCATCCCGCTACTATATAGCTAGCTGCTAGCATTATTTATTATTAAAATAATGATTTTGTTATTAATATAGTTAACAGTAAAAATTATTAAAATAATTAACGTTTTTGTTGTGCTTATTTGTCCCTATTATTTTTGCCAGTCGTTGGCAAGGATAGTTGTTCAAAGAAAAAAAATCACTGATATCTGAAAATAGTAAAAAGTCCATAGCCAAAATGCCTTTTCAATTACCCAGCCTTCTTTAAACTTTAGCTAGTCTATAAGATTGCATTTACGATTTTAGGCCTCCCCAAAAATCACCACCAATTTCACTTTAGCCGTTTGAACTGTTCTAGACCTTTATGACCGGTTCTTCATTTTGCCTGTTTTTGGTTGGTCCACGTGGACACATTCTGCAATTTATGCGTAACCCAATTACACCCAGAATGTATAAAATCTTTCCCAAACTAACCTCTTAACTATAACTATAGGCAGCATGATGAACCTGGTTCAATCGTAGCTATTATTTAATCAACCTAAAGAGAACTTAATAAAGATGTTGTAAAACACAAAAAGAACTTGTCTTCCCTAGAGTATTTTTCTAGTTATTATAAGCATCAAGGCTCACTAATACTAAAGTTGCTTACTTTGTTTCATACAAAAGTGATAATACATAGCAAAATAAAGTAATAAACAACTGTGAGAATTTAGCAGCGATAGAAAATACGACAAACAAATACAGGGGAGAATAAGTTATTCTGAATAACAACAAGAACAAGTGACAAAAAAGAACTTACAGTAGGTGCGAGGAGACCTCCGAAAATGATAATTCCAGAGATAAGAGAAAAACATGTGGCATAGTATTGTTTGAGATTTGCTGAGGACTGCTAGAAACAAGTTATATCTTAGTTACACATAATGATCATAATAGAGAAAGAAAAACAATGAAGACATCAATAACAGATCTTCCTATATTTCTAAATTCTAAGTGCATAAAAATATAAATTGATACTGCCAAGTGCGACCAACGTGAAAAGTCAATAAACTTGCTATACGGATATCAAAAGTTATATACCAGAGGAGGCAAGAAGGGGATGAACGAAGGAAAAGCTGGAAGTTCGCTGTCTTGTTCATCGTTTACAATCCCAAGTTCGGCACTTTTTATTCTCTGCTGTATTCTTAGCCGACGAACCTGAGAAAAACATGACATTATGAAGTACTCATAAACACGAACTCTGCTAGTTACCATGTAATTACAAAGCAAGTACAGTGAGAACCTAATAGCAGTATATTAGAAAGTTTAACCTACTTATCTGAAAACAAATAATATAAAAGCATCTATTCTCACCTCCTCCATATGCAAAAATATTTTATTCCGACGACTCCTAATATTATCCTGAATTTCCTGTATATCCATTTTATCAAAGTCCTGAACTGTTTCAGGTCCTTCAATTATACAAAACCTGTACCAATAATAAATTCCTTCATGTTACTAATCACAACAACAAATAAACTACCAAATCAACAACTAACTGAAAAACGCACAATTATTATTATTAATATATATATGAAGAAATTACCCTGCCGCGTTTTTGGCAGCTGAGTCAGCATCAATCGAGGAAGCAGAAGCATACATAGAGGCATCTTGATCAGACGATGACATCAAACGCCATCTGACGGTCGATTTTAAGTTTCTATATAGATACCTGGAGTTATGGTGTGCAGGCGGAACATAGGAACAAAACGACGGCGTTAGGGGATAGGAAACATCTAGTATTCGAGCAGAGCATACCATCTCCACCGATTAGTCGTCTCCTTCACTAATACTCTTTGTATTTATTTAACTCTGTGTGGGAATTATCATTGTCTATGACACACAGTAGTGTGTGTATGTGTGTGTGTGTTTATTGGTGGATACAGGTAAAGACAATATGGAATCGAGGGGGTGGAGCAATTTATGCAGCATACCGGATCTCCATTGGAAGACGGTTGGTTGTTGCCACGTGTATGGCACTAATTGTTTTCCTAGTGTCGTTTAAAAAAGTCGGACCCATATAGTAATTGTTTTCTTAGTATAAATTACATAAAATACCTTATAGTTTCATTGAAGTTACACAAACTATTCTTAACTTTTCACTATTTACTTTTTATAACACGAATTTAGTTATTTGATTAATTATACTAAGTTTACATCTACATGTATTATGTGTGTAATGTGACTATTGATATTTTTATAGTTTCCAAATTCTGTCATCGGGTACATTTTTGTTATAATACATTTTCTATTAACATGTGTTACTCGAAAACTTGTTTTTTTTTTTAAAAGTGTTTGGCGCTTTTTTTATTTTTTGGCTCAAATTACTTAAAATCATGCATATTACATGCCCTAAAATTTCAAGCCCTAAAAAGCTTGGGAAGTCAGAGTTTTCAGATTTTCAGTATAACAAGGATTTTCTCAAAATCCTAACCCTACATATTAATTACATATGTTTATTTTTAGAACAATAAGTGAAAAAACAAATTTAATATTTAAGAAACACTTAAGGGATGTTTGGTAGCCTTAATGAGGCTCTTAACCATTCAGTGTTGAATGATTCAGCATTCAATGCGTTTGTTTCAGCCTCTGAATGGAATGGTTAAGGCTGAATCATTAAGACTTGGGGTGTTGTTGAACCATTAAGCACTGAATCATTAAGCACTGAACTAGGCTGAACATTAGTGAAACTCTCATATCAATGTGGGACAAGAAAACTAACCATTAAGAGGTCCAACTTAATGATTCAGCACTTAACCATACAGACCTCTTAATAATTCAGCACTTAATCAACCAAACAGCCCCTTATTAATCATAGATGTGATTCTCTCCTTGAATTTTATGTGTACTAAACATCCATAATAAATGGATGAGATTGAAAGATAAAACTTATGGCTTATTGATTTTTTTCAACTTTCAACCTCATTTTTTAAACGTCAATACATTTTTCATACTATATTATTTATAAAAAAAACCATAAAAACAAATATTTTATCCTCTTTTATTTGCATACCCTATTGCTATAGTTTTAAAAAAATTGTTGAGTTGATAACTTGCATGATTATCAAGTATAACTTGCGTAATTATCATGTTAACTTGCTTGATTATTTGGTTTTAGTGGTGACAAGAATACCATTTTGGCTAGTGTCACGTGTCGCGTTCCGACCCTTCTTATCCTTTGTATGTTAAAGTTTTTTATACATTATCTTTACCCTTGGGTGTGTTATTTCATTAGCGGATATGATAGTTTTTTTTATCAGTTTTTGTTGTGTTCTAGTTCAATTATGTAGTTACCAAGTTTACATATGATAGAGTGGAAGTGTCTAGTAAGGTTGTATGTTGTGGCGCGTGGTGAGCAACGCCATGAGTCACCGACGTGACTCTCAAGTAACCCGATCACGCGCAGACTGTTGTAGTTGGGGGTGAGCACCGGCGCGACCACAGCCTACAAATCCAACATAAATTCCTTTCTTCGCGTCGTGAGCCTGCTCGCATCAGGTTAGCCTGGGGCTGTTGGGGCTGGGGGTGAGCGTAGGGTTGTTGTGGCTGCTTGCGCCTGATCGCTCGCGTATGCACAACACACAGTCTAATAGTAAGTTGTGTAATAAGTCAAAATATTTTTACTTAATTTAAATATGTTACATATTTACTCTTATTTATTTAAACATGTCACAAGTTTACATATAATATTTAGGTTAATGTTTTTTCCTCTACTTTATTCATATATGATGAAATCAATGGGTCGAAATTAATTTGATCAAAGCATTAAGAATATGCGTGAATCGCAATATGATACAATTGAGGTGGTCAAACCATAAATTTCTTGTCATTATACATATATCTTTATAATTTTTGGATAGTTGATATGTATGTTGGGGCCCTTATTTTTAAGATTATTGGTGGTAATGGAAAAATACGTGGCCACCAATGCAAAATCTAACAGTTGGTGGACTTGAAAGAATTTATCAAATGGATGATGTTTGATATTTTAGTTGATAAGTATAGTATTTGATATTCTGGAAACAAATGGTATTTAATATTTAAAAATACGTTTTCGATATTAAAAATTGTTATATGGTTTAGGCTAAATCTTAATACAAGGAGGATGAAATCTTAATACAATTTGTGTTTACACCTCTTGCAATTTAGGTCGTTGATTTGTTTTCTTTTTCTTTTAACTGATTTACACTACAACCCTTCTTGTGCTTTAATAAAGTTATCATTTTAGTTTTTAATGACTTATTGTTTCTTGATTTTTTATGGGTTTCATTTGTTATATCAACGCCTCACACGAGTTATTTTACCTCCGTTTCAACATGAATTTTTGTAATGTTGTTTTTAAACCGACCAATTTATTTAAACTCTTTTAAAGCGTTTGGTTTATTAAACCAGTCGACACTCATTTCTAAAACACCATTGCGACTTTCTTATCTATGATTAAAACGACCCGCTGTAATGTGTGATTGTCGTGTTTATCTTTATATATGTTTTGATGTAAATTTTGTTTGAATAACTTGGCTTTTGTATAAAACTTTGTAACTTTTTCGTGACTTTCAAATATACCATTGTGTTGTGATCTTTTATCGGCACATTCATGGTTTTCTTTTTTATATTTACATACATTTCGAACCCACCACGCACTACGGACGGTAATTAGTAACCCACTAGTATACACTAGTTTCAATTGAACTATTTTTTGTTTTCCTTTTGTGTAATTGTGTGTGTGTGTTAATTGTTTGAAGTCAATTGGGCCTAAAGTCTCGGCCTCAATTAAGGCCTCCAGCTTCTAACAAAATACGTAGCCTGCAAACAAAACCCTAATTCCTTTCTTATATAATCCCTCTGAGGTTCTATCATCCACACTCATCAATCGGCCACCATCTTCTTCATTTACTTAAATTTCTCACCGGCTCTCCGACGGTGTGTGATGAGTTTTTTTTTCTGTTTTTTACTGTTTAAATAAGTTATAGAGATAGATCGCAATGACGACTTGCAAAATTCAAGCTCAACAGACCGGAATGCAGGCTTATCTCTCTTCAGAGATCTGTTTGCGTGTCGATATTCCCGCTGAACTGAGCGATCTTCTCATTCAATTCTTCAATCCATTGACTTTCGTTTCTTTTTTATTGATTTGATTTATGATTTATTGCTGTTGCTATTATTAATATTGTTATTGATGTTTGTGGGAATTTATATAAGATTGCAATGAGGATACAAAGCTCCCTCTTCTGAATTAGAGTGAGGAAACTCTGCTGGCAGAATCGAACCAAATTTATAATCATGCCATCTGAGCAATTTTCTTTCCAACATCCATCATTAATTTTATTTACTTTTCTCAATTGGTACCATTAATTTTAGTTTTATATCAAAAGTAATTAGTTTAATAGTTACTATTTCGGTAATACGATAGATTGCAGTGATGACTCAGAAAATTATCAAGCTCAACAGACCGGAATGCAGGACTCTTTATTGAGTTTTGCGTGTCGATAACCCGCTGACTGAGCAGTCTAAATTTTAAGTTTTATAACTGTGATTTTGAATTTGAATCTTGTTTTTGATTTTGAAGAGTTTAGTCTGTCTGTCATCAAATGATTATAAATTAATTAAATCTTAGGACACCATTGGACACAGCTTTTAGCTGTGGGTGAGAATACTTTTATTTATGATGATGAGTGATGACAACATTTTTAATGTATTATATTTTTTTTTGAACGGCTAATTTTTTGTCACCCATGGGATTTGAACCCTTCACCACTTAGAAAGGCAAAGCCTTATCTAACACCTTAATACCACTAGCCCAAAGGCCCTTTGGTTTTTAATGTATTATATGTAAAACTAGATTATCAAGCATTTGGAAAACTGGTTAACGTTACCGGCTAGGTAGCATTCCAACTAGGCAAACAAAGAAAAATGAACTCTAATTTGTATGTAAAACTAGATTATCAATTAGCTAATTGAAATGCTTTTCTCCGCTCACTTTCTCGACTGAATGACATGTTTCCATTGAACATCAGAAAACATTCATAGCTATCAGTACAAGAACACATTCATGTAACTTCTTACTTTAGCTATCAGAAAACTTCTTACTTTAGAAAAGCAATTTTTTGTTTGGTTGCGCTAAAAATCTTAAACCAAGCAATCCAAAGTCAAACCAATAATAATAGTTACTTAATTACATGTGCAGAACATACGTCTAGCAAACTATATTGGAGCATTGTCATTAGTATCAAGTTAACAGTTGGTGTAGGTGATGCTTGCAAGAACATTGATTGACAATAGGATGTTTAAAGGCACAACATTAACTCTTAGCTTAGTTCTGAAGATACATTATCTACGTATTGCACCTATTACTTCTTATGCTCAACTTGGAAATAAAGAGAAGTCTCTTATTTCTCTGACAATTTTAATGATTTTTTTCATTGGTGGATCTTAAGCCATTGTGACAAACACCCTCTTATATTTCCTTAGCATCCCATTAACGTCAAGACATTAAGGAAACAAAATGATTACACTGATTGAAGAGTATGGTTGACTGGGTTGTTGATAACTTCATGTCATTTATTTGTTCATCTCAGATAGTTAACCTGGTTTTAAACACCTGAGTTCGTCTACTCAATCAGTTGATCCATTATCGATGAGCTTCAGTGAATGGTCACCATTGAACATAGCGTATGTAGAGAAGCTACCAATCATGATTATAAACAAAATTAAAGTAAATAAAATGCTGTAGAAGAAAAGTTGGTGACCACACGTTTATCATTAAACAAGTTTCTTGTGTTAATAAGAGAATGCCATGTCTCAGGATACATGTGGAGCAACTACTTTTTTTTGGGGTAATGCTTGGGCGAGATAACAAACAAGTCTCAAATCTCACATAACAATAGTGTCGAAGTAGCGTGAAAATCCGTGATGTTTTTCTCTCAATTTGTGTTCATCAGCCTAAACGCACTTGACGAGACTATTGCTCCTTTATCTATCTGGTTAATGGAGTCAAACCTTCAAGCTTGAGAGTTTCAGTTAGGGCTGTTCAAAAAGCTCGCGACTTGGGGCCTGGCTTGTAGCTCGCTCAATAGAAGCTCTAACAAATTAGCTAAAAAAACGCTATTTGAAACAACCTAAGCTGAGCCGAGTCATTTTGTAATTGGGTTGAGCCTAGCTCGACTCGGCTCTTGGCTCAGCCAGTTGGCTCGTTTTTAGGTCTGTTTGACTCTGAAGTTATGCTACAGCTGAGTCGAGCTGCCTTGTTAATTTCAAGCTTGAGCTCAAGCCCATCCTGACTCAACTCGACTCGTTTACACCCCTAGTGTTAGTAAAGTTACCAAGAGGATCTCAATTCATAAATTATACTACTAATTTCGCCATAAACACATGTGAATTGATGCATAAAAATATCTATGGGAAGCCAGCAAAAGAACATTCTCTTCCTTTTTATGATGGAAAAAAAAGAAGTTTTAAAGTTAGTTTGAGACTAACCGACCATGTTTCTACATTTTATTACGTTAATAAAGTTAAAAAACGTTATCTGATGTGTCTATTTTTATTTTTGATGTTAGTTTTAACCGTTTTATTTTTAATTTTAATTTAACCGAAAATGTAGCAAAAAGAGTAAACATGGTTACATGGCCACCACACGTCCTTCCGAGTTGACGACAATCTCAACATATGGCTGAGAAGCGAGGAAAGAAACACATCATAAACTAGATGACGTGTCACTTGTGGATAAGTCCACGTATGCATAAGCAGATTGGATATGTGATCCAAGAATCCAATAATATCACTAGTCCCGTTATCACTATGTATTTTATAGGTCCCACACGAAATATAAATTTCTTTTTTATTATATATCTTCTACGAAATATATATATCTCGAAATTAAATGTCTTAATAATAAAGTACATACACACAGTCATACTCATATAAGTCCCTCTCTCTCTTTTTGGTTTACCACTGTCTTCATCCATTAAGGTAATCGAAGAGCTTCTTATGATCCATGTAATAATCTGTTATTGTTGCATGTAGGAGCCGTTTTAAGATGAAATCTATATGTTATATCAAAAAGAAGCATTTGATTTTGTTTATTTCGATTTTTTATGGTGCTCAATTGTTCTGAAAATCTGCTTGATTGCATACTTTTGATTACGGTCTAAATCTATATTCATGTGTTGATTGTTTATTAATCAAGTCATATTTAGTAATATCTAGGGTAACTTATGGTTGATTTTATTGCACTCACATATTTAGTAATGTTATAACAAACAAGTATAGATGATGATGATGCAAGCCTGTAGCTAGGTTATGGGGAGAATAAAATTCCATATAACATCACCATTTTAATCTGTTATTTTCACTTAGTCTAAGACTCTAATTTCTAAGTTTTTAGAACTTCTGTGGATATGTATGGTAACCTTATCTCTCATTGGTAATTGTAGCCCGTTTTCCGGTAAACGTTCTTATCTATGTCTCTTCTTTTTAATTGGCAGAAATTTTAAGTGATTATCAAGAAGCATTTGGATTTATAGTTGCTGTGAAACAACTTCCTCAAAGTATGTGGTACCATTTCTATTAAGTTAACTCGCGTGACATATATGATGGCTACAAATGCAGTTGTTGGATTGAGAGCAGGGGAACGGTTATTAGGTTCATCATCTTATTACTCCGAAGTCTGCGAAAAGCTGTCCTGCAGTAGCAATATTGGGTTCATATTTGTCCCAACTACAAGTTCAATCATTTCAAAGAAGTCACGTAACTATAGCCATAGTCTTGTAAACAAGCGAGATACTCACCCCACGAGAGCTGTGAAGGAACATGTAGATACTGCTCTTGATTCGTCAAGTTCAGATCAATGGGTTCAGAGATTTGACTATCTGGATGAAGAAGTCTCCGACCATGAGATTGCAGTTGATGCTTTACTATTGTTACATAAATCTTTATTAGAAAAACAATGGACCCTATCAACAGAGGAGACGACAACTACAGAAAAGAACTGCAAAAAGATAGTCACTGGTTCAGGGATATCTGCTCGAAGGCGTCGATTAAATGCTCAAAATAAAACGTCAGTCCAAAGTTGTTCTGGAAATCAAGATGGTCGAAATAAGAAGTTGAGATCCATAATCAGTCCAGAGCTCCTTCAAACTTACCAAAAAGCGTATCTTAAAGGTGTTAAAAACGAAACGTTGCTGAGTCATTCAGAGGTTGTTGCTTTATCAGAAAAGATCAAAATTGGCCTTCAATTAGAGGAAGAGAAGTCAAGGTAATGGACTTTCTCGGGGACTGTAATAATAATTTGTATATGTTTGTTTAGGATTTATGGTCTATTTGCACTCTCCATATGTTGGACTTCTATGAACCAAAAACTCTAGCTAAAACGCAGAATCTTTGAATGGTTTTCAGTTTGAAGGAAAGATTGGGAACTGATCCTTCAGAGAAACAACTTGCAGATTTTCTAAAGATTTCACAAGTTGATTTGCAAACCAAACAAATGGAGTGCACTTTGGCAAGAGAGAAGCTGACACTGAGCAACATTCGTCTGGTGATGTCTGTCGCCCAAAAATATAAACACATGGGAGCAGATATGTCTGATTTAATTCAGGTAAATGTTAGTAATGTTAGCATCTATAACTGATTTATTATCTCACTCATAATTTGATCATGTACTCATGTAGGGTGGCCTAATTGGACTACTTAGAGGCATAGAGAAATATGATTCATCTAGGGGACATAAGATTTCCACATATGTCTATTGGTGGATACGACAGGTGAGAACTACAACTTTACATGACATTTCTTGAATGTTAAAATGTTACCAAAATGAAGTAGTAGTTGTTTACTTAATCTTTTTTTTCATGCCAGGGTGTCACAAGAACCTTCTTTGAGAATTCTAAAACCCTTAGGTTGCCTACTCATTTGCATGAAAGATTGAGTGCAATCCGAAGTGCCAAAGCCAAACTAGAGAGAAAGGGAATAACTCCATCAATTGATGTACGTTGAACATTACAATATCTTTAAAGACATGAAGTTGGTGTACATATCTTATTTTTTTAAAGTTAAAGAACTGTATCTTTGGGCCTTTCTTTCTTATGTTCTGCTACTTTTTAACTTATTTCTTTACAATTTTTCTATGTAGAAAATTGCAGAAAGCCTGCATATGTCAAGAAAGAAAGTTACAAATGCCACTGAGGTACTCGAATAATTTAACAAACTTGTATTTGCAATTTCAGTTTCAAATTATTTGGTATGTGCTTAGTCTTGTTTGTCTCTCCATGTAGGCAGTCTGTAAAGTGTTCTCGCTTGACAAGGAAGCTTTCCCTTCTTTAAATGGTCTTCCTGGAGATACGCTTCATAGTGTAAGTAACATTTAATCAAAATGATGAATCACTACTTTGTGTTCTTTTTAATTCTTTGACATCTCTTCTGTGATATTTGCAGTACATTGCAGATGATTGCCCAGACAATGACCCGTGGCACGGAGTAGATGAAGGGGCTCTCAAGGTACTTCACATGTATACAGAACTTGTTTTGTTAATTCTTTTGTTCTTGTTTCTGTGAAATCATGCTCAATTTTCAGATATGAAAAAAATAATTAACATTTTTGGCTGATATTAAAATAAACTATTTTTTTTTCCTATTTTGCAGGAAGAAGTAAGAAATCTCATAAAAAAGACTCTAGGTGAACGGGAAAGAGAGATCATATATCTTTACTACGGCCTGGACAATGAATATCTTACTTGGGAGGATATCAGTAGAAGGTATAACATATCCCTGCTATGTAATGGTGTAGTTTGGTAGTTTCAAAACTACATGTAAATTCGATGTTTACTCTAACAGGTCAAACACAACCAATAGTATCAGCTAAAAGGGGGGGGGGGGGGGGTTGAAAGTCGCTTAAGTGTTTTTCTTATGCATATAACATTTATAATCATTTTATTAAAAAAAACATTTTTTGTTAAAGTTACATAGTTCTGTTATAATATGACATACACTCGTGCCTATAAGAAAATGTTTTTATGACATACGCAACCCAACCAGTTTCATCTCATACCATGGTTATCCATTTTGGTATGTAACTCAGCCCACCCATTAGGCCACCTCTCGCAATACATACATACCGATCTGGAAGAGTACTGGAAATTAAGAAAATAATAGATAAACAAAATAAAAGGACAACACTGAACTTGAGGCTCAAAACTGAATTTTGATGGGTCCTAGAATCTTGGTAAAACCCATTGAAGATGGAATTTCATTATTTTATTTTTTGCGTTCATTGCAGATCTAAATATATGCATCACCTGTGTGTATTTCATTTAATCTCATCCATATTATTATTTCAGGAAGGGGTTGTCAAGGGAACGAGTTAGGCAGGTTGGCCTTGTTGCACTGGAGAAACTAAAACATGCGGCCAGAAATACAAATTTAGCTGCAATGCTTGTGAATGATTGATTTTTGGCACACTTTTTTGTGTGAGGAAAAATATCCCTGTACATATAAACGTTCATTATTTAATTTTCGGGTACTAATATTCCTAAACCATAGTACATTAGTGACTCGAAAGGCCTTTTTTTTACAATTGGAGAGCAGTGTATAGAAAGCTTCATATTGCAGAAAAATCTATCATTTTCTTCACATTTGTGCAATGTATATCTATTGCTAGTCCACCATTTATCCCATGGTTCCAATTTGTAATAATTTAAACTCAACGTCTATTGTAAAGATGTACTTGACTATGTCTGAGCTCAATCGGACTTCTCTCATTTATCTTCTAGCTAATTTTACTCGTGCACGTGTGTGTATATACCGGAGCAGCAAAATTTTATAAACCAAACCGAACTAGCAAGAACATGCACGAGAAAAAAAATACATTACAACTAGAAAATAGTCGCATTGTATTCCATTCTAATTGTTACAAATGTAACCACTTGCCTTTGCCTCCAAAAGTTGCATAGACATTCTGTTCTCCCCTTCGAAATATTTAGGGGAATTGGATTTTAATAACCTAAACTATTCGAAATTGGCCACTGGCACCCTCAACTAAAAAATTGGCCATATATAACCTGAACTATTGACTTATTGTAATCTAGCACCCAACTAACTGACGCCGTTAGTTGGGTTGCTGACGTGGCACAAGTTGCTGACGTGACACAAGTTGCTGACGTGACATGCTGACGCGGCACAAGTTGTTGACGTGGCACGCTAACATGTGCACACGTGGATTGACACGTCAGCATGCCACGTCAGCAAATCTTGCCATGTCAGCATGCCACGTCAGCAAATCTTGCCATGTCAGCGAACCCACTAACGGTGTTAGTGATTTAACCGTTAGTGGGTGTTAGATTCCAATAAGTCAATAGTTCAGGTTATATATGGCCAATTTTTTAGTTGGGGGTGCCAGTGACCAATTTCAAATAGTTCAGGTTATTAAAATCCAATTCCCCAAATATTTATTGTATTATATATCAATTCTAGCTAATAAAGCAAAACAATTTTAAGCCATTTGATCCCATTTAAACAGATTTTTGCCACTTTGCAAATTAAGAAATTGAAATAAGAGCCCCAAAAACCAAGGGTTTGTATTTAGCATGATAGGTTTTGCGATTCAAAAGGGATAACGGCGCAACTTGTTGCCCGTTTACCCATTATCCAAATGTAATTTGATCTATGATGGAGTGGAAATGATTCTTAAAAAAAAACTTCAATTTTTTAAAATCTCGTCCTTTTCTCATACTCTTCTCCATCCTTTTCAAATCTCAATTTTTTAGAGTCATGTTTTTGCACAACAACAAATTTTAGGTTTGCACAAATATATACGGGTTGTAAAGGCCTCCACAACTCGTAGAGGGTGTCAAGACAATAAATGGTCTCTGAAAAAGCCAACCTTTACGACCCGCCGAGGTGTTTTTGTCAGGTAGCACTAAAACCCATACGGGTCGTAGAGGTCTGTACGACCCGTATATAAGTACGAGGTACGATGAAATCAATTGCAGGTTGTCGGTCTGAAAAAGAAACCAATCTACGGCATGTATAGGGTTCTAAGGGGAAGGTGCCATGTGTCACAGAAATTACAATACAAACCCAAAAAGGAATACACAGATTGAATCACCTGATTAGTGACAAACTCGGGTGTCATAGTAAAAGAACGTGAAACCATGATTGAATCAAACATGAACGCGAAACAACAAATTACACTCCTACATGAACATGAAACAACAAAATAAAAGTTGGTACATAATTAGTGACAAATTCGGGTGTCCTAGTAAAAGAATCACCTTCTACGATTAAGTTGTTTTTACTAGAAATCGACCTCTACAACAGTGGCGGACCCAGAAATATTTTTCATGGGGTGCGGAATCTCTAAGCCCCTAGGTCGTTTATCGATCAGGTGGCCCGGGTCGGGTCGGGTCGACTCGTATGCCAAAAGTAATAATAATAAGATTATTGAACCTCATTTCTTCTGTCACTTCATTATTGGACCTCAAACCTAACCCCTCCTCCTCGTATACGCTTTTGTCGCGCGCACACACCCAGTGGCGGTACTAGAAACTTTTACTCAGGGTCAGTAAACAAATAAGTGTAACTATATATTTTTTTTTCCGGTGGCCTCTCTGCCTTGGGGAAGCATGTGTTTATCACCACCAAAGTGGTGCAAGTTAGAATTCCATATAAACAATATGTGAATTTTAGAACTAGAATTCAAAGGATATTTATAACGTAACTAAATGAAAAAATGCTTGAAAATTTTAAGCTAAAGTAAAACATCTAACAAGTAAAAAGCTATAAATCCTACATGGCACTCATATAATCACTTTTCCCCTTAAGAGTGTCATGTAGGATAACATGTGACATCAAGTAATTTTAGAAAAAAAAAGTTTAAAAACAAAATTGGATTTTCTCTCTCATGTTTTCTCTTATAATTTTTAAACGTTAATGTCTTTTATATACGAGATTTTTTTTTAAAAAAAATTACACCAAATTAATGAGTGTTTTATTATCTTTCCAACGAGTACCATAGTGCTATATAAAAAACGGAGAAAAAAATTGTGGGGTTTTGTTCATACAAGGAAAAAAACACGTGTTCAGGTAATTCATTAATCATGTATAGGTAAGTCACTAATTATGTTCAAACCAGTAAATATGAATTCTATTTCAATCGGAGCAGAATAGGTTAATAGAGTTATACATTCTTTTAGGTTAGGTATTAATATTAGTATGTTAGAGTTGTACATTTTTTTTAGCTTTTATGATAGGTATTAATATTAGAGTTACATTGGAGTTATACATTGTTTTAAGTTAGGTATTAATATTAGAGTTATACATTGTTTTAGGTTAGATGTTAATATTAGAATTATACATTGTTTAATGTTAGGCGTTAACATTGAAGATACATTGTTAATTGTTTTAGGTTAGCTGCTATCAGCTTTCCTGTATGTAACTGTGAAGTGCATCAGTCTATTTCATATGTAAAATTGATGTGACATATTAAATTTTTTAACCTCAGGACGCTCCCGGGATATAATCTAGTTAATAATATGTCTCAATTTAAAAAGTATTATTTATTGTTAAGTAATTAACATTTTAAATGAAAATTTTGAGGAAAATTCCGAGTTCGGTACTTTCATGCATAACTTTGACTAAAATGGAACTCTTTTCTATGTTTATTTGTTTAACATAAAAAAAGGACAAAATTTGAATAAACATAGTGATAAATACCAAAATGCCTTTTCTTCTTCAATTGACTCTAGACCTCCACACCCGTTTTCTGCAACAATGCATACTTCGGCAAAATATTCAGGTGAACACCCTTTTTCTCATTTTCTTCTTTTACTTCAACTATTCTTTGCTCTAACTACTCTTTACCAGAAATCTCAAGGGTTAAACGGCAAAAGTCCAAGGGGTGCGATTGAAAATTTTCAAGGGGTGCGGACGGGATTAACGCGCGTATATAACACTAAAAATTTTATTTTCAAGGGGGGCGCCCGCCCACCTTAAACTGGCCTGGGTCCGCCCCTGATCTACAAGAAATTATAACAAAAGTTGGTGGTTGTAGCCATAGTCATTGTACAAGTTGTTATTTATATGAAGATTGATCTAGCTAAAATCAACTTATGTAATAACTTATGTACTTTTCAAAAAAAAATTAATAATTTTAATCCAACTAAAAACTAACTTATTTAATAAATTATGTATTTTTCAAAAAAAGCTAATAAATTGATTGGAAAAGTGAGCATAGGAAATTGCCCATAACATTTAATATAAGCCCAGAGATTTAACCAATTTGGTATGTGTAACACCACCCACAATGCATAACACTAGTTAATCATATCTTTGTTCAAATACTCAAATTTGAATATCTAGTCAATCAAGAGTTTCAATTCGTTATTTGAACCGACACTCTACGTCCAGCAGACTTGCTTGTTTTTGGGTGGGCCGGGGAGAAACACGCTTGTGTCGACCTAACAGGTGTATCTCCCTTGGTTGGTTTGAGGGATAATGACTTTGTAGCAGGGCAAGCGGTGCGAAAAGCAGAGGCGAAGAAAGTTGATAAGCATGCTAAAGCTTGTGAGGAGAACCAACACGTTTTTGTACCCCTGGCATTTGATACCTTTGGCTCCTTGGCACTGGAAGCTATCCGTTTCCTGACCAGAGTCCAACGGGTTATCCATAGCAGTGTCTCGACTCCGGGGGGCATGGGTTCGTGTTTAGTAGGTTAGGGTTTGCCGTCCAGAAAGGGGTGGCGGCGCAGCTTGTTGCCCGCCTGCCCGCTATCTTGATGTAATCCTTTGCGGTTATGTGACAATAAAGTAGTTATTTTACAAAAAAAAAAAAAAAAAAAAAATTAGTAAAATAGATTTCTATATAAACCATTCTTTTGTTTTTCCTGTTCGATCACTACTTCACTTCATTTTATATGCAGCACACTTTCCCTCTAACAAACCTCTAAACCCAAAATTCTGACCATCATTCTTCTCCCATCACCATGCAGAGTCTTAAACTCAAAGCTGGCCATAGCCTACGTCCTCTTCTCACTAAAACCAATGACAACAAGCTGTTTCACCCGATGATGGATCTACTATCCACATCTTCCCTCTCTTTTGCCCTATGTGTTAATCCACAGATTTATATCAATACACTTCGTGAGTTCTGGTCTAATGCGACCATCATCATCACTCACAACGGTAAATCGGTTTCCCTTTCATCTTCTATTCAATCAAAACCGGTTTCCATTACCCCTGAAATTCTCAACACTCATCTTCAACTAAAGGATGATGCTACTTGTGCTCTATCTTTTGATATAACCGCCATGAAATCTGCATTTCTGGATGTTGGGTATGCTGGCAATCTCTCTATAGACACGTTGTGGAAAGGAGATCTTCCACCCCCTTATAGGTATCTGCTTCATACTTTGATGGTATGCTTTTTAAAGAGAAGTGGTACTGTGTTTGATCAGGCCTCGGTTCATATTCAGGAACTTTTTTATTCCTTGATAAAGAACCAGAAATATAGTCTTTCGAACTATATCTTCAATGACCTTATTGCAAACCATAATGAAAAGTCAAACAAATTTTTAATGTATCCACGTCTTTTAAGCTTTGTGCTATCAAAACTTCTCGATCAAGACATAATAGCACAAGGGGATGCTGTCTATATGAAGAGTCAAACCACAAAAGTTTTTACTTCCATGGCCAAACCACTTGTTGAGCCAAAGAAATAAAAAACGGCTAAAAAGACTGTTCAGGAAACAGAACCCTCTCTTGATCCTCTTGTTAACCTTGCTGAAGCTGCTCTTCCTGATGTTCCTCCCCAATCCGTACCTGGAAGCAGCAGGAATGCACCAGTCTGCAGTCTGCTACAGTTTGGAAAAAACTAGAAAATTATCAACTGAACAGTCTAGTCTTAGAAGGTATGTGCAAACTTCCATTATATGTATACATATATTCCTTTGTAGGATTTCAAATGTCTTTTTCTTGTTTTTCAGACAAGCGCTGCAACACCGTTTTATTCATTCACATAGAGCTCAGGTTACAGTTATTCCCTATATTTCTTTTTTTGCCAATAAACAGCTCTACAACTCACCATCGCTAACTAAATCTGTTTTTTTTTCTTTCTAAACCATCTACTTTTAGCCAATGGCAACAGAACACGTGTTTGGTGGGGGAAGACAGCGAGGACGAGATAGATGATGATGTTGCTGATCTTGAAGACCAAAGAGTATGTTCTGTTTGAACTCATAACAAACCAACAAATACTAACAATTAATGATAAAAAATTATATAAAACAACATTTACTTTCAATACATTTCAGATGCTTGATGACTTTGTCGATGTTACCCAAAGTGAGAAGCATATGATGCATCTCTGGAACTCGTTCATAAGAAAGCAGTGGTAATTTAACTTTACTTATGTACGTAGTTATACAGTATAATATGTAATATATGTTTTTAACTTCAAATTAACTTGTTTGTTTGTTTGTTATGGTGTTAGGGTGCTTGCAGATGCACACGTTCCCTGGGTATGTGAGGCATTTTCAACACAGCATGGAGAAGCCTTTGTCAAGACCCCAGAATTACTATGGTATCGATCCAAAACGAATTAACTTGATGCAATTCTTAATTTAAGATTATAAAATACAATGCCTGTAAATTATGATTTGTGGCAGGTATTGGAATTTATTCATGATTAAGCTATGGAACCATGGACTTCTTGATGCTAAGACGATGAACAGCTGTCACTTGATACTAGACAATTTTCGTGACCAAAATCGAAGCCGACCAATTGATCCTTCCAAAAACAAAAATTGATGAACCATTTGGTCAATTCACAACAGTTCCAGAGGCTGGAATTATGTCCCAGTTAAAATGTCGCAGCCGGGTCCGTGGAAGCAGATTGGGAGTGCAGTGAATGCGGTTTGTCGCGCGGGTATTGATGTATCCAGGTTCATCATCGGGAAGGTGGGGGTGGATTGGAAATTGGGTTTTGGGTCGACACTTGGGTTGGGGCTGTTCCGTTTTATTTGAGGTTTCCGAACCTGTTCTTGATCGAGAATAATAAGATGTGCAGTGTTTCGGATAGGGTGGGACATGGGGTTGGGACATGGAATTGGGAATGGAAGCGTCCAGTGATGAACGGCATCGAAGAACAGGAGTTGCGGCAACTTCAATCGGCTCTCGGGGATGTTTGTTTGTCAACAAGCAAAGACGATTGGGTTTGGGCTCTTAACGGGTTGGGTTCGTATTCGGTGGCAAGTCTGAAAGAAGGCCTAGCGGAGCTGCGGTACTCTATTCCGGGTTATTTATGTAAGAAAAACTCATGGGTTCCTAAAAAGGTGGAGATTCTAGCATGGCGAGCGAGTCTTGATCGTCTTCCAACATTAAAGGCTTTAGCTAGGAGGAATGTTCATTTTGGCTCCACTATGTGCTCAATCTGCGGGAGCTGCCAAGAAGACGTCGATCGCATATTCATTGGTTGTGTTTGTGGCTTCGCACAAACGATCTGGAACCTTGTAGAACAATGGTGTCGCCTAAAGCCGGTATTTTTGTTAAGCATCAGAGACGCGTTGGACATTGCTGTTTATGAGAATGGGTCGGCCAAAAGGAAAAAAGCCATTCACGCGATTTGTTTAATAACATTGTGGTGCATTTGGAGAGCGCGAAACGAAACCGTGTTTAATCAACATCACTGTTCCATTACTCAGACGATTGGGGAGATTAAGAGTAGGAGCTTTCTTTGGATCAAGAATCGTTTGAAACAGCAGCAGTTGGAATGGGAAGTGTGGTGTGCTTTTCTTTTCTTTTACATAAAGTGGGTTGGTAGACTAGTTTGTAATGTTCTGTTTTCCTTGGTGTATATGTGTACTGTGGTGAATTTTGGCTAGTTCCCTGCTGGACTTTGGTATGAAATAAAGTTTGTTGATCTTTCAAAAAAAAAAAACAGCTTGAGCAGAAGTCCATATTGTTCCTATGCTACCCCCTAGATGGCTTCTGATACTTTAGTGATTTGTACATTCTTTATAAAGATATGAACATCTGTTACATGAGTAGTTTCTTTCACATAGGTTTCCTCATTTCAGTTTATTGGTCAGTTTCTTTTATACAAAGAGAAAGTCATATACTCTGATAAAATACACTTTCAACACTGCTGTTTGTTTTCTCAAAATATCATCATGCCCACTCTTAAAGTGATTTAAGTTTTGGAACACATATATTAGTAACTTGTTGATAAGTAGTTTATTGTCTTGAAGAGTTCAAGGTAAAGAGTATCAGCATGTGCAAATAGGGAGTGTTGACACTGCACGCTTAGACCAAGTGTGTGTGTACGAATCGAGAATTGATCATTGGTGTTTGATGTTTGATGTTTGCATATTTCTAGTTTACCTGTTAGACTATGTGGTGTGGGGTCGACCCCGTCTTGGGCCGCCCAACACCGTCCCGGCCGTCCCTCACGCGGCCAAAACGGCCAAAACGGCCAAAATTAGACGCCGAAGCCGTGTATTGTGATTGGTTGTTTTTGGGGGGCATGTCCTCAACGATTATATGACTGTTATTAAAAAAAACAATTCTGTATTTAAACATATAACCATACCATTTTTTAAAAAAACACACTATAATTAAACCAAAATACTTTCTACCCTTCTCATTTCTTTCAAACAAAATTGGAAAGGCAAAAGTCCTTCAACTTAGAGGGTGTTTGGGATTGCGTTTTGAACCTGATTTTTAGATTATTGAGTTTTGAAAACGTAGATAATCAGTTTTTAATGTTTGGCTACCAAAACGCAATAATGTATAAGCAGCTCCACCTCTGCTTTTCCAAAACGCATAATCTGTTTTGAATAATCAATCCCAAACACCCCTTAATAACATTATTTTATAATATAAAAATAAATTAATTTTTATCAAAACCCTTAGCCCAGAACACCTTATTTTTAGATCCATGCAAAAGTCAAACCTCAAAAACCTATCTAAATTCTAACCTAACAAATTATCCCAAATCCAAGCCGCACTTTTTGACCTTAAAATTCTATTTTTTTTCCACAAGTTTACCATAAAATTTGGGTTCAGTGCCACCTTCAGTTGTCATAAATAAACCAACAATATTCACAAAAAAAAATATATACTGTATAAAAAAATGTTTCGATCGGTAAGCACAAGCAAGGTCTCGGACGATACATACTACAGCATCTACAACCATTCGCCGACGTCAAAAGCCGTATCACCAGCCCTCAGAGCATTGGCTCTCGAAGCCAATGAATTGGAGGAATCTTCTTCGTTGCTTAAGAAGGATAAAATAGGGCGCACACGATTTTCTGAGAAATCCGTTCATGTTATCCCTCTCATTCTTCTCTTATGTGCTCTCCTTCTCTGGTTGTCTTCAAATCCAGGTCAGTTTTGTACGAATCATATTATGTATTAGTGCTTTTGTATTTCGTTCTATATATTCTAACTAGTTGTATACCCGTTCTAGTACGGGTAACGCAATGAAATTATAAAAAAAATTATAAAATTTATATTTCTTTTTTTTTTTCTACTACTATCATACTAAAAAAACCTTCATGAAAATCCCAAATCTTTTAAGTTTGATTTATCATAAAGTTCTCTTTCATTTATTAATTATAAGTCACTATCAATCTATAAATAATACCAATCAATATACATATAGGAGTGTATGCATCCACATAACTCGATTATTTGTATGTCAATTACTTTAATTATGTAACTTTGCAATGTAACAACATGAGAAAAGATGAAAAAGGAAAACCAAATACAAAAGTCAAACAATATTATCTCTTATCCTTAAATAAAGATTGTAAAAACTTCTCTACACACAATATATCTACTATATACATATTTAATATATATACGGGTACATAGCTAAACAAAGATGCAAGCTAAATGAAATAATAACATATGTATATAAGGTTAAAATTAAATTTAATCACATAGTATAAAGAAAATATTACATTTAATCACCGCATCTTAAAATATTGGTTATCATCTTGACCAAATAGTAGTCATACCAAAAAATAAGATATGATCATAAGCAAGTCAAAGTCCTCTTAACAAATGGAGTACTAATCCAACTTTTTTTAATTCATATATTTTAATTTACCCAAGAGTAACAATTCAATATTTTGCAATTAGTTCAAAAGCATAACATAATTTAAATTCAAACTTAAAAAGTAGTATACAACTAGGATTAGAAAGCGTCCAGTATGGGTAACACAATGAAGTAATACAATACATTATGAACAATATATTTCTCTTTTTGATCTACTGCCTTCACAATGCAAAACAACATTTGTATATGAAAATGAAAAACTATATACAACTGGGATTAGAAAGCGTGAAAGTTTATTAATTCATGTATATGATATCTCAAATTTAGTTATATAGCTGGCGCATACATGATTCATTAGATTAATAACTTTGCTATTGTCTTGAGGAAGAGATGAATACATTAGATTAATTAAAGAAAGGTTTCAGTCATGAACAACATAATTAAAACAACTAAAACATAAGTAGACGACTTGATGAAATTAAGCATTTGGTGAAATAAGGCTCTCGGAGTAAATTGCACATTTTAATGCAGTTATGTACTTAGAAGGAAAGTAGCAATGACGATCTTCCATCTCCATACCCAATTCAAAAACAATACCAAAGTCTATCTCTAACATATGCCTTTCATATAAAGCCTTAACAAGAAAAATAAAAAAGTACAAACGTAGAATTAGAAATAGGTTTTATGAGTTATCGATTGTTAATCTTATACAAATTTTATTTTCCTGAAAATTTTTATTTTACGAATTGTTACAAACATCCTTTTCTAGATTGATTGTTACAAATAATAACACAAACACATTACAAGTGGACGGCTGGTAAGCAGGCAACAAGCTGCGCCGTCACCCCCTTTTGGATAGCAAAACCTACTTTACTAAAAATAAAACTTTGGTCCCTAACTGTCGAGCAATTACTATGTGTCACTTATTATTGACAATAAAAATCACAAAATAATACATATATTTTTATGTTATGTTATATATTAAAAAATTTCGGTTTAATTTAAACGAGTCAAACGAAGAGCCAGTTATCGAGCCAACCACGAGACAAACCAACCCTAGCTCGGGTTCGGCTCATTTACATATGAGCCTTTTTCGAGCTTTTCTTCAAACTAGCTACGAGTTGCAAGCTTTTTGAACAAGTCTATCTCGATCAATCATTTGTTCTTCAATTTTGAATTTTGTATACCTGAAATCATGTTTGAGAAATTTGGTAATGACAGTAATCATGTTGATATGCAGAGATTAACATGTCGGTAAAGAATGATATAATTACTGGAGAAATAAAACGGAAAACAGTTGATAGAGGTGCTACGATTCAAATCGAAGTTTCACATGCGGATGCCGATTTTGGAATATCAAGTCATGAAGAAGGTAAGAAGCTGGAAACAAGTATAGGAAAATAGTTATGAAATGATCAACATCTTAAACATTTTTATTACAACTGAATTGGTTAATTTATCTATTGTTTTTTCTAAATGTTTTATAGTTAAGATTATGAAGTTGATAAGCCATAAGGCTTTGGTGACGTTTGTAAGTATTGTTATGATTTGATTTCTTGTTTCCTATCACACTGATTGAAGATTACTTGTAAGTTTTGTAATGATTTCCTGTTTTCTATCACACTAATTGAAGATTACATGTCATTCCACCTTTGGCTTGGCTGTGTGCAAGAGGCTTTTGTTTCTTAGGATTACTATGGCACGGGATATATTAAGATTAGGTTGGTGCAATTAGAATACTTACCCAATTACAAATCAATTTAGAAATTTAAAAAGTTATTCTACATGTATCTAAAAGCATAATATGAATCAAACACACTAAAACATCAAATGATCCCAATTCAGCCATGTAGAAGCAAGTTCTCGCAATCGAGATTCAAATACATCATAACTAGCCTTGTGGAACCAAGTTCTCGTAACTGATAAATCAAATACTTCATATCCAACTTTAGCTTGCAAGCCTAAGAGCAAATTATCATACATTTCTATCACGTAAGATACTTAGTATGATAGACAATAAGCTAACCACATAAGCTAATTTTGTCCAGCAAACTACTCAAATTGAATTAGATAAACTGGGCCAATTTTAGAGTCAGATGTTCTTAAATGGAGAATATGGATGTGTACTAACTTTTGAAAACTTTATTACTATGCACCCTCTCATAAAGTAGTTACTTAACCGTAACACATTTGTTCCTTTCACTAAACTATTAAAATTCTGTTAAACGGCAAAATACGTTTTTAAGAATAATACTTTTATGACTGTTAATACATATATATATTTTTTTGTGATATGTATTAGTTTCTTTTATTTCATTATCAAGACAAAACAAGATATTTAGATGGTGGGTAAGCGAGCAACAAACATATATTCGTGTAGTTTACCAAAGTAGTTTTGAACTCAAACATGCATATTTATATAGACTACGTTCGAACGTTGTGTCCTACCATCCCTCGGTAAGACCGTAAGAAGACAATAGCAAAAGGGATAATATTCACTTGTAGAGAACACTACAAACAACTTTGAATAATAAGCCTTGAAGATAATCAAGTAGTTACACAATGAGGTGCACCAAGTTTTCTAACAAAGTGGCATTATGTTTGAAAACAAAGATAAGTTACTAATGGTGAGCACATAGCCGACAAAATTGCTAGTTGACAGATCATAACCACTAACCGACAAAGACGACCCAAACATAACATAGATAATCTTCAATGGTCTTCCCTCACTGAAGTAACATATGAACACTTTCTTCCACAAAATACCGCCACACACCAACACTAGCTAGTAATTTAGTCGTTAATTTCATACATCCTTATGTGAAGGATGGCTGTTGGTCCACTCGCGTCGTATATAGTTTGTAAACACAAGTCAATTGTTAGGCAAAAGGGTATGGGGTTATTGAGAGGGACGTGAGGGTAGTGAGCTCACGAGAACACCGCCCCCTACTACCTCACGCCTAATGACCAGGAGGGAGCTCACGATGGTCACGGTCCGAGTTTGGTTTTAATTATTTTGTCATATTCAATTCAAGGGGCAGTGACCATACCCTAGAGGGTAGTGATGGGGGATAGTGGTGTGACGATGACTTAGAGGATAGTGATAATGACAAGGAACATGACCATACCCTAGAGCCTTATCGACAAGAATCTCAAGTCAATCCAAATCATTTAAACCATATCTAGCAACATTTATATGGTGAACTTTTATAAACAAGTATTGGACCTATTTAGTGGTTACTTAATTGGGCTGAACAAAAACCCAATCGAAAAGCCCAATAAATACGGTCCAAAAGACGAGCTGGTGTCTGGTGACACAATCACCGTCACAGAAGTCATCAAACGCTGCGGCCTCACCGGAAACATACCTTCTACTCATCAGTCACTATTAGGGCTACTAACGTAACATCTCAGGTAATAATCCTTCTTTACTTTTAATTTTAACCTAGGGTTCGTAACTTGATCATCTATTATACTTACTTTGTTTCAATTGATTTCACTCCACCTGTAAAACAAATAAAAAAAAGCTGAATCATTCTTCGAAGGTCTTATTAATATTAATCAACCACTTTTTTGTTCTAATTTTACGTGATAAGTTAGATAATGTGAAAGTGAGGTAGACACTTTATTGCCCTAAGGTTGTCTGTTTATTTGGTTTTTAAGTATTGTAAGAGTACACACACACACACACACACACATATATATATATATATATTGTGAGAAGTGTAGGAAGGATTAAGAATTGACATGTAGGCATCAACAATAGCATATGATTCGAACTAAACCGAACACTAAATAAGAACATATTAGAACTTTATCAAGCTTGCAAACAACCACAAGTTGAAGCTTATAAGGTTTTCCCACTAACAAAACTATGATAGAAATGTTAGCGCCGTGGTTGATTCCGTTTGAATTATTATTCTCCAAAACAATTCTTGACTGGTTAACTAGAAGAGTGCCAACTCCTCCCTAAAATAGACTTCATTTCAACTTCGGTACGGGCTGTATTTTTCACCATCAAAGATTTAACACTACTGTCTTCTGATGATTGACCTTGCATATGCCTCAAATGATCTTCCTCAATCGCAACAGATTGTAATCATCCACTTTGATTGGTAAATCTGCAACGAGGATTGAAAAATGGCACACTTTGTTATTGCTTGATTTCATAATGGTAAAATGTAGGATACCAGTTGTAAAATTATGTTACTGCTTTGGGAAGTTAAGAGTATTGTTAAACAGTGAGCTTGTTTATAGTGCCTGTGTTTGAACTTATCGGGCTTAAATGAGTGCATTTGTATTTGAGATATATCATGTAAGTTGTACCACTCGGTATTTAGTGTTGGATGTTTTATTGGGGTTAAAGCATTGTGTTTCTATTTTTTAGGGGTAATAGTGCATTATTTATTACTTTGGCGTTTGGTTATAACTAAGTAAGATGTAATGGGTAAGTTCATCATCATATTCAGTATATCCCACCAATAGCAAAGCTAAGGTAGGATCTGAGGAGGGTAAGATATAGACAGCCTTACCTCTACCCCATATGAATAGAGAGGCTACTTCCAGTGAGACCCCGGCTCAAATAAGGGGTTATCGTAATCTGAATGATATGATATGCTCATTGTGCCTCTCATCTACATCTTTATAACTGGATCACTTTTCATTTATTAAATGCACAGGTTGGCGGGAGCCCAAAGTGATCCTAACGAGTTGCAACCCTGGATAAATGAAGAAACCAATGATTCTGTGATTTGGTGTCATCCAACAAGAATGCCAGGCATACCTTTAGTTTCTCGTGAAGCGAAGTATGTTTCTCTTGCATTTTAGGCTATTTATCTGGGCAAATAAGCTTTCTTTAGATACTCTTGTCCTGTGGATGCATAGCATTTTTTGTTTGTGTTTCTCGTCATTATTATCATTGCTATTGTTATTTGTTCTCCATGTTATCTTTTTTCTTTGATGCCTACGTTATTATTCTATATGTAGCCTAATACGCTCTGTATTTTCTGAACTAGTTGCCAAAACTGTTTACACAAACAGAATGATTATTCTTTTCAAAATGAATTTACAAATCACTCATTTGACACAGGACGTCAAATGAAGTTTTTTAGGAAACATATTGTATTGCTTGCAGATTATATTGATCGATACATGTTGTATTCTGCTTTTGTAGTTATTCTAGAGACTCAGAACTTCGGGTTCATTTGTCTGAAGAAGAACAAAGGGCAGCTGAGGAAAGCCTCTCAGTTTATTGCAGGCCGGTAGAATTCTACAACCTTCTTCTACAGCGGGCCAAAAAAAATGTATTGACTTATTTTGTATCATTCTTCATTTTCAGCATCTATCTAGCTTTTACAGAATTGTTGATGTATTTACATCGTATATTGACTTAATCGTTGCTGGTTTTCAATTTAATTGTGCTTAGTACTCTGCTCCTTTTCTTTAAATAACATTTTAAAAGATGATTACAGTGACACACATTAAGCGTTTATATTAACTGTTGGTGTGATATCAATGCAGCCGTCGTTTCTAACAAGATGTTTGCACTACAAGTTAAAAGAGAAGCACAAGAGAAGGTAAGGGATACTACACAATCTCATAGCCTTTTCAACTCATCAACTAATCATATCTTTTAATGTTGATATACGTCCAGTGGGCCTGTACATGGTCACTGTTTGTTGATTTGCTTGTATTTTACTGTCTAGGGTACAAATATCAGTATCTATAAGTAGACCTCTTGATGGTGGCCTGCAAACACAATCTCTTTTTCCACTGTATATACTGTTGGCAAGATCAGTGCCTAACTCAAATGCGCAGGTAGTTTAAAAATTATATATATTTTTTGGGTTAATTCTTGTGTTGCTGTCTTTTTTCCTTTACTAATTTCTCTAATGCCATGTGTACAATTTCTTGGTATCGTTTCTAGACCCTGCGATCTAGCTGTTATCGGTTCAAACGAGCCTGCAAGTTGACTGCTTCTAGAGGAGCTGAGACAGTGGGCTCAACTCAAGCCAGATTTATTCTTCCTGAGATTAATAAATTAGCAACGGAAGTCAAATCTGGTTCTCTTGCTATGCTGTTGGTTAGCTGTGGTATGGCATGTTTGCTAGTGTGATTGTATTCAAAAGAATATCATATTTTTTGAGTTGTTAATATCTATGAATTTTGCAGCTGATGTAACGAATCCAACAGCTATTGATCTAACAAAGGATCCTATATTTTCTCCATGTAAGATATACTTCATACAATTGATATCATGGGTATATATCATCCTCAGTGTTCAATTTATTGTATCAATTTCTTATCTATAACTTATTCAGTTATTCTTGCTTGGCAGCAAATGAGGGTTACTGTTTAATGGGGAAGATTCCAGTTGATTTTCTTCATTTTTCAAGGGAGAAATCTCCAAACATAAGTCTAGGAGAGAGAGCTCAATTTATGTCAACTGTTAGCTTGAAGTCTTGTTATATGAAGGTAAGTATATTTGGTGAAGAGTGTGTAACTATACAAACCCATCTAAACATCCAAATCATTAAAGAAGTAAATAAGACAATAATAGAGTGCAACCTAGGATCAACTTATTATTTGTTATGTTTAGTTTTCTCAATTTTGTTGATGGGTGTTCGATGGATTTTGCAGTTGAGCTGTTCAGATGGAGAGAAATGCCTATCTTTTCATTTTCCTCATAATTCTGAAGCTGTGGTCTGTATCATATTGACTTGATGCTTGTGATTTTGTGGAACTTATTTCATGTTTGCGTTCTTACTCACCATTGTGCCAATTTATGGTTATCACAGAGTATATTGCAGCAAGTTCCAGTTATTGTAACAGCAGAAGAGCTTGGGGCAAAAGATATATCACCTTATGACTTGTATTCCTACAACAACATTCCTACCGATAAGCTGTCTCAGGTCATTAGGTAGTTAATGTTGCGTCTTTTCTAATTGCATGATTGCATCTCTACCTACTCTTATATTGCTAGTACGTTTTTCTCCTATCACCATTTGTAGCTTCTGGAATTGAAATTACAATTTATAAATTTTGTTGTCAGGCTAAGAACAGGAAATGTCATTTTTAACTTTAAATACTACAACAACATGCTGCAGAAGAGCGAAGGTAATATGTTGTTTGTGGCTGATGCAGTTTTGCTGCGTCAGCCTCGCGTTACTAAATATAAATTCTTTAGTATCTCTGCATTTAAATTGTAGGGTTCTAACTTTTCTTGATTGGTTTCTTGGTTTTTGAAACCTGAACACCTTTTTTTGCAGTTACGGAAGATTATTGTTGTCCTTTCTGTTTGCTAAAATGTGCAAGTTACAAGGTAAACATGGTTCTGTTTGGACTTCGTTGTTTGTAACACATTGTCATATACTTATGCCTTTTTACCATAGGGTATGATTGTGATATGCATATCTTGATGTCTTTCAGGGCCTGAGATTTCACTTACTCGCATCTCATGATCTCTTTAACTACGAGTTCTGGGTTGGTTAATTTTATAAAACTACCATGGTTTTTAGTTCTTACAATAAGCCAGAGTACTTATCCTTGTAATGCTGTTTAGGTTGATGAGGATTATCAAGTTGTAATTGTATCTCCTACGACCACTGCATCCACTTCTGAGGTCATAATGTTGTTTCTACTCTTCTAAAGTTCGATTGTCAAGATTTTCAAATACTGATTTATGCAGTAATCATATTTTTTTTAGTTCTGAATGCTTTTCTTTCGGAATACAGATTTTTGGCAAAATCATTGATCCTAGAGAACAGTCGTTCTTCTTCTGGCAAGTTGTTTGCTCTTGTTTTGTCAAGTTTCTACTTTTCAATACACATGAATGCATCTAACTTACACAAATGTAACTCCAATTTTTTTTATATAGCCATAAGCCCATGAGAAGGAAATCAGAGAGACAAAATCAATATGCAAATCGATTGGGTCAACTTGCATTGGATTCAAATATGCCTGCAGCTCTTGGTGACTTAAGAGGTAAGCTCAATCATATCATATCATATAATTTCACTTGTCACTTGCAACTTTTTTGTTAGTTTCTCCTGAAAATGATAGGTATTGTTTTTTGTTCCCTCTGAATTTTAGGTGTTTCTGAGCGTATGGACTGTGAAATATACAGTCCTAATGCTGTAGGTGTGTCAAGTGCCGTTGGCATCACATCTTCTGGACCTGAATCTACCTCCCAATCAGTACCAGGAAGTAGCAGCATTGCACCAACCACATTGTTGCAGTTTGCAAAAACTAGAAAATTGTCAATTGAACGATCCGATCCTAGAAAGTATGTTGAATATTTTCATCTTTTTAAAGAAAATACTTTTCTAGATTTTAAATATATTTTCTTGTTGTGCAGCCAAGCGCTGTTGCATAGGGGCAGTTTCTTTCATTCTCATAGAGCTCAGGTCACATTTTTTCCCTGTATATCTTTGTTGTCAGTAAACAACTTTACAACTCATCATCGCTATCTAAATCTGCTTTCTCCCTAAATCGTGTACTTTTAGCCAATGGCACCAGAGTATGTGTTTGGAGATGAAGATAGTGAGGATGAAGTTGATGATGATGTTGCTGATCTGGAAGACCGCAGGGTATGTACTGTTTTAACTCGTAACAAACTAACAAATAATAACAATTACTGATAACAAAAGTAAAATTTTAAAAATAACATGTACTTTCAATACATTTTGCAGATGCTTGATGACTTTGTCGATGTCACCCAACATGAGAAGCAAATGATGCATCTCTGGAACTCATTCATAAGAAAGCAACGGTAATTTAACTCTAGTTATGTAGTTATACAGTACTATAATGCAATATGTGTTTTTGACTGCAGTTTGTTTGTTTGTGATGGTGTTAGGGTGCTGGCTGATGCACATGTTCCCTGGGCTTGCCAGGCATTTTCAACCCAGCATGGAGAAGACTTTGTCAAGACCCCGGAAGTACTCTGGTATCCAAAACAAATTAACTCGATGAAAGTTTGAATTAGGATAATGTTTTCCTGAATAAAGATAGTATTTACTTTAATTTTGAATTTAAGATAAAACGTAAAACCTGTGATTTGTGATTTGTGATTTGTGGCAGGTGTTGGAGTTTATTCATGATTAAGCTATGGAACCATGGTCTTCTTGATGCTAAGACGATGAACAGCTGTCACTTGATAATAAACAATTTTCGGGACCAAAATCAAAGCCAACTAATCGATTCTTCTGAAAACAAAAATTGATGATCCGTTTGGAATATAAAATTTTTATATTTAACAGCTTGAGCAGAAGTCCATATTGTTTCTATGCTACCCCCTAGATGGCTTCTGATACTTGGTTTAGGGATTTGTACATTCTTTGGTTCCGGTTGTTGCCGGAACCATAAAGATATGAACATCTGTTACATGAATAGTCTCTTTCACATAGGTTTCCTCATTTCAGTTTATTGGTCAGTTTCTTTTATACAAAGAGAAAGCCATATACTCTGATAAAAAAAAGTTGTCATTTTTTTTTAAATCGTCATTCTTATTGTTAGTTTCTTTCACTCCTGGGTTAGGGATACACTTTCAACACTGCTGTTTGTTTTCTCAAAACATCACCATGCCCAATCTTAAAGTGATTTAAACTTTGGAACACATATATTAGTAACTTATTGATAGGTAATTTATTGGCTTGAAGAGTTCAAGGTAAAGAGTATCAGCATGTGCAAATAGGGAGTGTTGACACTGCACGCTTAGACCAAGTGTGTGTACGAATCGAGAATTGATCATTGGTGTTTATGCATGCATATTTCTAGTTTACCAGTTAATGATAAGGTCTGTAGGAGAAACAAATAATGTTTTTGATTATTGAGGAGGTGCATCCCCTGTGAAGAGAAATTTATATGCGATATTGAGGACTGGAGTCCTCAAAATCACACATACATGTAAGCATGTATATGTTATAAATTGGGAAAACATAATTATCAGGAAGCTAAACATTAAAGCAATAAAGATAAGTGAAAAAATAATAATTTTAGTCTAAAGAGAATAGAAGAAAAAGATTAATTCTTATTTCTTTAATTAAAAGGATAACTAAAAAAAACTAACTAAAAAGTCCAAAATACCTTGACTTAACGATGAATTTAAACAAAGTTAGTGAATTGGATGGAACTGAGAATAAATTGCAAACCTCAAGGTGGCGTAGTAGTAGACTTAGTCGTATGATAGCAGTTGGGCAGATATTAGTAACGATGAATTTAAACGGAGTTAGCGATTGTATATATGGAAGACTTTGTATGCATTTGTTAAGACTAAAAGGTGTAGTCGTAGACTGTAGTATGTGAGTACAATATTAAAAATCAAACTTCAATGTAAAGAAGAGTTACATTTATCATCATATAATAGAAATGATAAAATATGACGGTACTTGTATCCACAGCCAGTGGGAAAAAAATATTGCATTTTATGACGAAGATAGATATGGCCTATGTGCACCAAAATTGACATCTATCACTGAAAGTAGCTCAGCTAAGAAGCTTACCAATTTTGTCACATTGCAACTAGTCTAATTAATATTGAGAGCCGTTTATTCTGATGTCATACAACACCCACAAAGGATAGAACACATTAAACTAGTTTAATACCCGTTCGTTAGAATTATAAAGAAACAAAAAGACTGTTTAAATATTTGGTTGATGAAAACAATATTAATTTAAAAGGTTAAATTAAAATGTAAACACGTAAGTTTTTTTATAGTTATTGGATTATACGTTTTAGTCTTTAATGTGGGTCAAAAAACCGAAACTTTGATAAACCGAACCAATCCCTTGGTAAAACCGTAAACAAAACCAAATGGTGTTGAAATCGATCAAACCGATATTTTGAAATCGTTATTATTTAACATGATGAAACGGTAGCATCACATGTTATCATACAAAGCTTGTAAAACACACATTTGATTTCATTGATCTACCTTATCTAACATTTTTATGTTGAAGATAACATTTTTTTTAATAAGGGATATGAGCATAGTATATATTTGTTTGCGTGTTACCTACATATAGAAAAACATTATTACAATAAAACTGATACATTAATGCACTAAAAATGACAAAAAAAAAACCATAATTTATGAAGTAATGACAAAAGTAAACAACTTAATTTCAAAAGAACAACTAATAATCAAATGAATATAATTAAACATAACAGTTACTCTACCTTGTATCAAAGGTTGATAATGTAAATAAGAACATGTCCGTATAGTAGCACAACATCGTTTTACCTTAACATTCCGTAACAACATAACCAATGAAGACGTTAATCTTGAATTAAGAGATAAAGATCAAGACGAGTTATAGATAATTATGGTGAATTTTTTATTGAGTCTTTTATATAATTATTAGGGATAATTATATAAAATAGAGTTCGAGTTTGGTTAGGACTAGAATGAGTTTAGTATAAATAGATGATAGGTCTATTGTAATTTGTGTGCTTTGGTTAATAATAAAAAGAGTCGAACGAGTTCGTTCAATCTTGTGTGTTTTGTGTTCGATCAAAGGGCTTGATTTCCCAACAACCAATACATACAACAATCACCCACCATCACCATCATCTCTTCCTTGTAATGGCAAATACTAAAAAGCTTCTTGAAATACAACATTTCTAGTACGTTTGTTGGAACACTTTCCGCTATTTTCAACATAGAACCAGAGGCCGGCACGTGATGTTACATGGGATGCATCCACATATAGTTGACCATGTGTAAAAACAGGCTTTACAAGATACACACAAACATGATTAAACATTTGTCCCTGACTTTTATTCATGGTCATAGCAAAACATACCTTCACAGGAAATTGCCGTCTTTTCAAATCGGTTTCAAAGTTTGGGTGAATATATATTCTCTATAAGAATTTGATGAAAGGATAGATAATGAGAGATTTATGGCATATATAATGAATATATATGATGCTATGTATAAGTCAAAAGTGTGCGCCAAGACGCTCAGACGACTATGCATATATGTAGTCAAACCCTCTATCGTCTTTGTTTACAACGGCTACTGCTTTTATTTATATCTAAGAACTTCATCAATGAATCATCAATTTACATACAATACACCTTGGGTGGAAGAGAAATGGGGTTAGAAGAGTTGAAGAGAGGGAGGAGAGGTGACAAGTATGTGGAGTGTGAAAGTTTTGCCAGAGTTCAATTTCATAGGAAGCATTAACAAATTAGTTAAATTTTGAATTTTGGAATAGCTTATTATTAGATTTGATATATTTTGGTGAGGAACGATGGAAGAGGAAACGGGGTTAGGAAGTTAATGGTAAGATATTGTAAGTGTCACATGATGATTGCGTGTCGTTTTGTGGAAAGGTATAAACTAGACTCATTTCAAACTTGAGTTCCGAAATCCCTACAATCACTTTCCAACTAAGTAAATGTTGTTGGTAGGGAGTTGGAATTTACTAAATGTGTTTTAGAGAAAAAGATAGTTTGGTTATAAGAGAAAAGGCATTTGAATATGTTGTTATTAGGCCTTGTCTAAGTATCTAATCTAATTCGGCCTTGATTGATCATGTTGTCGGTTTTAGAAACTTGAACTTTGTATATATGAATCTTCATGTCGTGTTATTTGAACATTGCACTTGGCTATTCTTGTACGTAGTTTTTTTGACGAGGAAGCCCAGCCCTAAAACATCATTAACATCGTAACCCATTTCGTTAGGACTCAAACTCAAAAAGTTGATTGCAATCAAAGTCAAATAGGTAAACAATATAATAGGAGAGATAATGTAAAAAAAAAGTTAAAAACAATCCTAAAGCAATTGTTAAACTTGTTGAGGAAGGAATGAGCTAAATCCAGTTAATATAAAGCCCAAACCGACCTTAATCATCACCTTATAAATAGACCACCTGTTCTGTTACACAATAATAATAATACCCCCATTCATTCCATTCGTCTGGTTAATCATCCCGAGTAAGCTCGTCATTCGGTCACCACCGTCGAACGAACGTTGAGGTAAGTCTCTGTTTTGGTTCTTTGATCTTTCTGTTTCTGACATGTGCTTTATAGATAGATAGATAGATAGATAGATAGATAGTTTTTTGACCTCTAATATAAGGACAAATTTGTGATTGTTTAATCCTACTACTGCTAATACACAATTTTCTTATTTCCATTGCTTTGAGTGTTGGAATTAGGGGGTTATTATTATTATTAGTTATTTTTGTTTAATTTTTCTATTCAGTAGATTGGTTACTTTTAATTTCACCACATCATTATTAGGATAGCGGGCAGCAAAATTTATTCTACTAAAAACCTAATCATATCTGCTGTGTATGACGATGGCTACTGCTTTTTTACAATTTCCATAATGTGATATAATTTTGTTACTAAAGTTTTCTTATTATTTCGCAGCAACCGATCTTTCTTAACTGTACCTTTTTCTTTGCAGGCTAACTTCCGGAGTATTATATATGGCAACTTCCGCCCCTGCTGCGTCATCTGCATCTGCCACGCTTCCTCCCCCCGACATCAGAACCTTACTCGACAAAACTGCAATCTTTGTGGCCAAATACAGACCTGAGTCTGAGGAAGACATCCATTTTAGCAATGCTGGAAATCCCATCTTTAGTTTTCTCAATGCTTCAGACCCCTTTCATGCCTATTACCAGCACCAGCTGTCTGAGTTCCGTGCTTAAAATCAAACCATCTCTGCTGATTGATCGATGCTCAGCTTCTTTCATGTTTATTTTTTAATTAATAAATAAATGCCACCATAGATAGTGACTGGTTGTTGTTTTCAGTTGAGGAGGTCTCACCTTTTATTGTAGTAGTATTTTTTTATTATCATCATCGTTATTAAATGTAAACTAGTATCTTTCCCTGGCTCGGTTGTTCAAGCTAGTTGCATATAAATTTCACCACCTATTTGCCCTTTTTCATGTTTTCATTTGACTCGCAAGCTTAATACACGTACCACCCCCACCTTATCGCATATTTACACCCAGCATATTGTCACGGAGAAACTCTCTGTTTTCGCGTGCGGCCTTAGATCACCGTCTAAGTAAGCCTTGCCGACTTGAAGTCGTTGGTTTTTAGTAATGAAAGTCTTTGAAGGTGTTGTTGGGTCGCAGGTTAAAAGTTTGTAAGACTTGATCACAAGTTTACAAGTAAAGTTCTTGGTATTTCACAAGAAAGTAATACAAGGTAGTGATGGTTTACAAGATGTAAGGGATGTCCCAAATGAGACCCCTAATGCCATATTTATACTACACTAGTCCTAATCTAGAGTGTTCTAGGTTCATCCATACAATAATCTACATGATACATTCTAGTAAGATCTTTGATAATATCATGATATTTTGGGTGTTATCTTGATCGTTTTAGAACCTTCTTTGGCTGCACTTTAGGGTTGTTTTGTGTAGCCCTTTCCGGCGTTTTCTAGACCCTTCAAGGCTGGTTCTTGATGCTTGTAGATGCCCCAAGGTTGCTGGAATGTTGTGGGCTGTTCCGGAGTCTTCCAGGCAGCTCTAGACGCAACTAGATGGCCCCAAAAAGGTCTAGAAGCTGAAAATTTATTGCTGAATTTTGGCGGGTCGTGACAATATGCACCTCCACATCACCGCACCACCCACCACCCCCACCTCACCACAACCACAACCACACCATCCCTACCGCACGATAACCACACCACCCCGCTACTCCACAATACCCCACCACCAATGATGAGACGATGTTCGATTTGTAGATTGAAGATCCAAAAGTTAGACCTCCGGATCAGGGGTGAGGAAGTGGATCTCAATGAAGACTGACTTGTGATTATGTGATCAAGTAAACCTGCAAAAGAGAACATTGTTAGGTTCGTGATGAGGGGTCGGTTACTCAAGTTTTGGAACAGTGTATGGATCGATGCGAATGCGGAAGAAGAGTGAAAAAAAAGCAATATATTACTCAAAGGGATAATAATCATAAGACTTTTGAAATAATTTAAGTTTTATTTTAGAGTGATGATTTATCCCATTTTGGTTTTCTCTACACGTTTGCTACAACTTATCTAGCATCTTTATCTCTTCCGTTCCGCGCCAGGTGGTATCAGTGCTCATTAGTATCCTGATGGCACGTTGCGTTGGACTAAATCAACCTCTTCATTCTACTTGTGGAAATTGTGGGGATGATTGTGGCGTGCGTTGGATGATCTTTATATAAAGTCAAACAAACTCAACACAATCGTTGAAGAACCACGTGCCATAATCGTAGGTGGTGGAAACGTCCACAAAAATTATCAGGGTTGTTATCATAGTGCTAGTCGCGATCCCATTATGACCAAGGGATTCGATGGCAACACTACTAGTAGCTATCAATATGTTGTCAACATGAAGAGGTCTATCCCTTAATCCGACTTCATGGATGACAAGAGGCATGATGATTTTGATGTTATTTCTAATGTTAATACTAATGAATCTTGCAACAACGCGGATGTACCACATCTAGATATAGAGGCTGAAAACAAGTGTAAAGAAACATCAACCATGTTGGAGGTGACGAAAGACATGAGCATGATGGAGATTCATGAAATGAAGAAAGCAAATAATAAAAAAGATTGAAGAACAAAAAGAAATTGGTAGCTTCAACCACGTGCTTATAGTGAAGGTAAAAAAAATCAACCAAATTTATATCTGATGAAGATGTGAAACCAAAGGTGGCTGAGAAGGAACCAAATAACTTATCAATTAAGATTCTTTACCCTATGAACTCGAGGACGAGTTCTTTTCAAGTGGGGGAGAATGATGATGGGTCGATTACTCAAATTTTGGAACCGTATATGGACCAATGGGAATGCAGAAGAAGAATGAAAAAAAAGATACATTACACAAAGGGATGATAAACCTAAGATTTTTTACATAACTTAAGTTTTATTTTATTTTATAGTGATGATTTTTTTTATTTATTTAAATTAAGTCTAGATGGTGGTTATGTTGACCAAAATTAATATTTTGGTCATGGTCTTTTATTTCATTTATGTTCTAGTCGATCGGTTACTTTGACCGAATTTAATGTGTAGGCTAGTAGACTAGCCTATAAATAAAGTCTTGTTTGTAGTGTTTAGTAACAACTTTTGATATTATAACAAACGTTATCCAATTTGGGTTTTCTCTACAAGTTTTCTAGAACGCATCTAGCATTTTCATCGGTTTTGTTCCTTGTCAGCTCGTCACAGGGGAGAGGGAATGTCTCTTTGTGTGAACACCATCCGACGTGAGAATAAGTATAGCTTTTCTAGATATAAAGTAGAGAGAGTTTGGTTCAAAGGTTAACTAGTAACCTTTTTGTGGTTTTTAAAAAATAATTAACGAACCACCAACGGGAAGGATAATTTTATCAAAAAAATATGCAAATGCGATTTCCACCTTTATTTTTAAACGCCCTTAACTTTTTAATTCACCGTCTTTTTAAAAAAAATTATACCATAAAATTGAGTGTCCTTTTATCTTTAATATGAGTACCGTATTGTTATACTTTAAAAAAAAAAGTCGAAAACTCAGTTGCGTAAGACACAATTGATATAATGTAAAACACAATGAGTACCAATTAAATATGCAATGAACAATTTAATAAAACATAATGGATGACATACTAAAGACACAATGAACAAAAGGTTAAAACACCATGAATACTTTTGAAAAAAAAAGAAGAAGAAGTCGAAAACCCAGTTGCGTAAGACACAATGAACGATATACTAAAGACACAATGAATAGAAGACTAAAACACGATGAATACTTTTGAAAATAAAGTCGAAACTCCAGTTGCGTAAAACACAATGGACGACATACTAAAGACACAATGAAAAGAAGACTAAAACACAATGAATACTTTTGAAAAAAAATAAGTCGAAAACCCAGTTGTGTTAGAAACAATGGAGATGACGTAAAACACAATGAGTACCAATTAAATATGCAATGAACAATAGGGTATAAAACACAATGGACGACATACTAAAGACACAATAAACAGAAGATTAAAACACAATGTACACCAAAAATACAAAACTCATTTGCATAAAACACAATTGAAAACATACTAAAAACACAATGGACAAAGTTAAATCATGTGTAGACTAAAAAAGCATAAATAACATATTTATAAAGCACACGTGCATACTATAACACAATAAACAAACAGAAGATATAATGAAGAAGAAAACCCATTTAACACAGATTTTTTTACAATTTGAATGTAGCAATGTGGTACTCATATTAAAGATAAAAAAAACGCTCGTTAATATGATGATTTAAAAAAAAGAACATCGTATGAAAAAGTTATAGACGTTTTAAAATGATAGGGGGAATTGACATGTATATTACATGCGGAGAAAGAGAAGTATAACTAGAATTAGAACTTAATTAAAGTATAACTATTATGTGCCAAAAGATTTGTTGGTTTGGATGCATCGGTTAAGCTACGGGGTGTGGTTTTTCCTTCTTCCTCCAAGTCAATATTAGTGCCATGTCATTTGCCCTTTTCTTTCCCTCAAATCAAAAAAATTGTTCCCCTTCCTCATTCCTTTATTGAAAAAATGGAGACCAACGGTCCAATCACAGTGATCAACAAGCTTGGGATGGAAAGGAAAATACAAACCACCAACCACCCCCCCCCCCCCCCCCCCCCCCCCGGGGGGTTGATCACTGCTACCTCACCCCCGAGGTCTTCACCGAAACCACACCCTTAAAGACTTAGTAGACTATAAACATATGTGTCGATTGTATTAATTTGATTTCCATCAACGTGTTACCCTTAACATGATTGCAACTGCTATAATTAATGAAGTTTTATTCATATCAAATATTACACCAACTTATACTTATTAAGCTTTAGATACATCAGGATATATAATTAAGAGCTAAATTAACTTTCAAGAAGACCCTTTCTAGCACTTGTAGTGAGTTGAACCCCTCCAGTTGCATGATGACCCTTTCCAGTCGCATGCTGGTCCCTTTCCCAACCTTTTGACCCGATTTTATGCCTCGCCTCATGTGTTCGATGTTCACCAGCCACGTACCTATACATCCACGATAACACAGTTGCTGCCGCTAGCCCAAACCCTCCAGATGTCAACAACCCAGTTGCCAAAACAAACATGGTAATAACCGCGGGTACTAGCACCGGGCTAAAGATCACGAGTAAAGGAGTTGCCATAGTTAGTGTAATTACTGCCCCAACGAGGGTTAGACCCGAAAGGATGAGTAAAGAACCACCTGTGGTTGCTGCGGTGACCGCTTTCACTACCGTGTGCACCCGTGGTTCGTTACGTTGCTGTTGGTGCATTGCTTGGCCTCTTTGGTGGTAGACGTCGGTCATCTTGTTGTGGTGATTGTTTGTGATAATGTTGTGGGTTTATAAATAGAGAAAAGATGGTGGTACGTGTTAAAAGGATGGTGTCACGTGTAGGAGAGACTATGAGAGTTTATTTTGTCACTTATTTGACGTTTGCATGTTTTGTATGAAGACATGTGTTTTTGTCTTTGTGTTTTGGTTATTGGATTTCTATATTTGGGCAATTGGGCTTAGGTGCGTTTAAAGTTTTTATATAATTCAGGCCCACATGGATTTTTAGACTAAATTTTATGTTTGTTTTATCGCTTACTCTTAAAAAAAAATTAGTCAGCGTTATCGCTTAATTTTTCTTTTAAATCCTCACTTGTTAGTGGCTTAAATATCACAGTATCCTAACTTGCTTTCAAAAGATGAGATATGTCGACCAAAAGGCAATATGGGGATTTTTTTATTTTTTTGGACTATCAAATCTGTTGCCGGATTGAGTTGGGCACTAATATTATATTTTGGTTTTTTTAGTCTACAACTCTACATATAGGACTTTTTTTATTTGATTCGTGCGGCCTTTTAAAACTGATTATAATTTTTGAACAAATCGCTATCCATACATATAAACTAATAATAATTTAAACAAAACTTACCATAAGAAATTCAGGTTCAAATCCGCCAATAGTTTCATTGTACAATTGATCAATTGCTTTAAAGGTTTTTAACAAAATAACTACCATATAACGAATATAATAAAATAAAACAAACTAATAAAAATATACAAGAATTTAAAACTCTTTCAACCACCCAAAGGTCACACACACTTTACTTAAAATATGCCCAAAATAACAACCAAACAACCTTTATGACCCCACATCCATTTACATGACCCTCACTAGAGAGCAGGGCATATTCGGTATTTTATCCAATTCATCCAAATCCAATAGCCACCGAGTCCTTCCCGGTCCTATCTTCTTACCCATGGGCCCCATGCATTAGCAACTTGTCATCCAACTATCCATTATAACAAACCCAATAAACCAATCGGGTCGGCTTAACTAGTACCAGCTTCAGCCACATTTGTTGACCGGCTTTGCACTTCCGGCTCAGCCATAGACACTTTAACATTCCTCCTTTTAGATGAACCACTAACAGAAGCCGACGAACCCGAACTCGACGGCTCAGGCGACCTCCTTTTAGACGTCACCCTAACCGGCTCGGGCTCATTCAACCCAATCCTATGTGGAAAGTTCAACAAAGCCTTTGAGCCACGCATCCTATAAGCAGCTATATCATAAGCCGTTGCAGCTTCCTCAGCCGTCTCATACGTCCCAAGCCACACCCTTGCACCGGATTTAGCCGGGTCCCTTATCTCAGCTGCAAACTTTCCCCACGGTCTTTGTCTCACACCTCTGTAATGTTTTCCTTTAGTCGGCGCGCCGACAGTTGTACTTGTTGTAGCCGGTTCTTCTACCTTAGCCGGTGTTAGAATAGCCGGCTTTGTTTGAATCGTTTTTAATTCAGTTGACTCAAGTTTAATAGCTTCTTTAGTGGATAGATTAAACGGCGTCCATCCAGCAGTAACGGCGTCACGTAATATACCGTAAATGACCATATCTTCTGAATCGTCAACTTTTAACGGTAAGTCACCCCAGTTTTCTGTTAAGCATGGTATGAGGCTGTTGAAGCTTGTGCTCCGGCAAAACACCGGAACTTCGCCGGAGTTAATCGCCGGAAAAGGGTCCACACCATATGAAGGAATTTGCATCATTTTTTTAAGATGGTTTTTTTTATTAATAGTATTATTTTTTGATGGGTTTGGAGTGGGAAGAAGAAGTGAAAGGAAAAGATTTGGAAAGAAGGAAGAGAGTGGTGGGTGTATATATATGGGATATGTGATGAGGGGTAAAATTGTAAATTGGAAAAGTGGAGGAGAGTGCAGTGAAAGTTCGGGGTGTGGTGGGCAAGTGGGTAAGTGGAGACGACAATGACAAAAACTAATGTTTTATAAAAATCACGTGGTTAATGTACCAAGACTACTAGATGCTGACCTCATGGCTTTACGCATATCAAATTTTTTCTTAGATTTTTTTAAGATACATTAAATTAAAAAAATATTGTTATTACAGAGGATAATTTAGATTTTTTTTATATTAATTGTTTTTATTTAAAAAATAAGAAGGATTGAATGTTTTTATTTTTTAATCATTGATGATAAAATATCTTCCTTTTCTTCTTTGATTATTTGAATTTTTTTTCTTTAAACGATGTAATGGCATATTTGATGGATGTATTTTCATCAACGATTGGTATTAATGTTAGGTTAAAAACACGTGAATTACACGTTGATTATTTGATTTCGACATTCTAAAGTGCATTGTATGCAAAATGTCTCAAATCTTTTTAAAAACTTTCATGTCAACTTAAAAGGAAAAAAAGTAGATTTTTGTATGACGCTTCTTTTAAAAGAAAGCTTCAGTAAATCAAGGAAAATTGAGATTAAAAAGTTAAATACAAACTATACTTAGCTAGCATTGTTTTTTATTTAATAAACTTGTATAAGTGGCAATTATATATCAATAATTTCACGGCATATATACAACTTCTTATGATCTTCCCATTTAACACAAACTTCCAACGATACAGAAAAAGATCATACAAGTTAGGAAGTAATTAAATCAAGTACAACGTAAATAAACACAAAGTTACCGTGACCGTGTATCAACCAAAGTCCCACAACCGAAATGTGATGAAAATAAATAATAATTAATAAAAACACAGTTCACAAAATATAGTGAAATCATATTTGGCAAGAAATGGAACTAAAAGTGTCATTGATCAAATTGTTAGTATGAATTATTATTGACAAATAACTTACACTTTGAATTGTTAAAATTCAGTTTGCAAGAAAAAATATTCAAGTATACGCCACATCATCAAGGGCAGATGTAATATCTTGTCAAACATCATTGTTAGATTTCTTGTGTTCTACATTTTGCTTATGCGGAATTCCTGTTTGCATATTTTTTCCATGCGCCTCTTTGTTGCACATGTTTTTCATGCACCTCAGTGTTGCTCATATTTTAGGCATTTTATATTGTTTTGACAATCAACTCATATTTTATGTGGGTCATTTAAGAAAAGAGTCTTAATTAAGGAAGTTGCCTTCGTTATTATTTTAACATTTTTTACCTAACATCCTATTCAAACGAAAATAAATATTGTAATATATGTGTAGTTTTCTTTGAAAGGCAAATTTTATTAACCAAGACAAACCAAAACAACCAGCCAAAAGGCAGAAAAACAACCCAACTTTGAACTTACAACTATTTACATTCGATACGTAACTCAAATCGGCACTATTAATTCCACTCTAGAGTCTTGTGAACTTATATAGTTTCGTAAAAACCTTAGAAATGGATTAAAAAAAAATACTCTCAAATTAAGGGATACTACATGGATCTCCTTAAATTGATGGTCTTTCTTTCCTCTCCAAGCTATTTGTAAATATATTGATCATTCCTAGTAAGGCATGTGTCGTGACCATGAACGGTTGTCGTAACATGATTGATGATTCTTCTAGGATGACGAAGTACGTGAGGACAATTATTCAATTGGTTTGGACAAGGACATTTTCAGTGACTCCATTCGTTTACTTGATTTTTCTATCCGTGATGACATTCACAAGATGATGATAGGATATGCGTACCTCTTTCAAGAGTTCCTTTCCTCTCTTTCGGTTTTTTGGATGTTACCTTAAGTTGCTCTTCGTTGTCATTCCATGAGATGACGGGTCTTGTCCTTTGCTCTTTGTCCTTTTGTACTGTTTCCTTCTTCGTGTCAATTTCGTCTTCGTGACATGGAAGGTTTGGTTCTTCGTTTGGTGTTTTAATTTCTTCATTTGTTACCTCTTTTGCAAATAGTGTGATCCCCCACATATTGTCTTCATCATATTCTTCCATGTAATAATCCATTTTTGTGGATAACACTAGGGATGGCAAAAAAATTCGAGCCCGACGGGTATACTCGAAACCCGAAGCATTTGGGACGGGTATACCCGATACCCGACGGATATGGGACGGGTTTGGTATTGGAAAAAAAAAATATTTCGCGGGTATGAGATGAGACGGGTATGGTATTAAGTGATACCTGACCCGATTACCTAAAACTAAATATCCGTCTACCCGAAACATATACCCGAAGAGTTTTAAGTTGTATATATATCTTTTCTTAACTATTTTTTACTAGTGTTTCATTCTAATAGATTCATTATTTGAAAAATAAACTTTTCGTCTAAAATATATATTCTAATAACATTATTATTTATTTATATTTATATGTTATCAAATATAAAAATAGTTTTCAAAATACATATTTTTAGAAAGTTTTTTACAAATCAGTAAAGTAACACAGCCCCTCGACCCTCGTTAGGTTTAATGCGCCCTATGTGAAGGTAAATCAGTTGGTTTTCTCAAAGACAAACTTTGTTTTGGTACTAGGTGTTTGACATGGCCCCATGTCTACAGAGGTACGATCTCGAGTCACACTTTATGTGTGAAGGTTAGGTGGTTTTCTCAAAGACAAACTTTGTTTTAGTCTATCGATAGTAAGTTCGAATTTGATTTTCAAGACATTCGTTGTGTATGTAAGTGTGTTGTGTAAAGTTTAAGCGTAACAAATACTTTTTTGGTTAAATCATAATATTTTTTTATGATAAATATATCAATTAAGATTATTATTACCAATGCTCTTGGTTAAATCATAATATTTGTTTTCCGATAAATGGTAATCAATTTCGGTAGTATTAGACTTGGTGGTGTCTAAAAAAGACACCATGCAAGTTAAAGCGCCACGTTAATGTTACATCCGCGACACACAGACATTGGGACCTTAATTAGGTCCACATATTTAATTTAAATGTATTATTTTATTTATAAATTTAAGTTAAACAATAGATTAACATACAAAATTTTATATTACCAAATACGATATATTAAAACAAACTACTAAAAAAATACAATTATTCTGCTCGTCGTCACTGTCACTAGCATCATCATCGTCAAGGCGATTGGACATTACTATCAAAGTCTTGACAAATGACAAACGGCTATGCCTCTATCCATCAAAGATCATATTATGAAAGATAATGCACACATACATTATGTTTCTCATTTTTGTTTTCTTCTCAGGTGTATGTCACGGTTGGGCAATGATGGCCCATCGTTTCTTTAACCGGCGTTTTAAATTGTGTCATGCATCTTTTTTTGTTTAAAAATTCTATACTCGCAGTTTAAGTAACCAAAAATTCGCAAAAAAATAAAGTTGACAACTCATCCGAAAACAACGGCGAAATGATGATCATCATTCAACAAATTTGTAAAAAAAACAATCATTCACCAAATGCTCTTGAGCAACCTCCCAATCTTATTCAATTGCTAGTTGTTTAGTACATGGTTGCGAGGATTCAGCTTTGTTTTTTAATAGTTGAATAAACGCATGAGCTGCAATAATCATTCCTGAGTCGGCTGAAAATTCGAAGTCTGACAAGTTGGATTGTGAAGAGTGAGAATGGGTGGCCATTAGGAAATATAAGGCTTTTAAAAACTAAAATGTTTTTATGGCCAAGGGTCAAATTTGTAACCCCGCCAAATATTTAGCCATTGGCGCTCGTTAGTGAGGTGGCACAGCCCTCAATGGCATCGAGATATTGGTGTCAGGGACATTGTTGGGGTGAGGTAACAGTAGACGTTACCCCGCATCATCGGCCTTATAAAAGCATGTGATTCTGAAATCCTTGTGTGATTCTTAACAAGAGTCGACTGAAATGTTTAATTTCGTATATGTTCCGACCTTTTTAAGTTTGGTTGATACTGTTAGTAAGGAGACATTGGTTTAATCATCAAACTTTAATGATATGCTACAACAATTTTGCGTTGCGAATATTTATGGCATTCAATTATCTGTTAGACCTTTTGTAGTATGTATAATATTATACTATGTATTAATTTAGAATAAGGTGAATAGTAACTTTCACAACATTGTTTCATATTAAATATAGTTGATTTCATAATAAAACACAAGTTGGCTTGGTGGTGTAGTGGTATGAGGTGTATTTCATTAATGAGTGATCATGGGTTCAAAACATGGCTAGAGCATTTTATTTTATTTTTAGTTTCCACAACATTTTATATTTTTTTCCACATTGGTACCCTAATAAACCAAAATAATAATGACAACGAACGCACGGCAACACGCGCGAGAATCCCACTAGTTATGATTACCAAAGATTCATCTTATATCCGTGGAAATGATGCTTATTGACATATATTAAAATACCTGCCAATAAGGTATAACTCAGATGTTTAAAGAATTTTTCAATAATCTCCCTTCGATCCCTACGAAGTGTAAATTCTGTAAATATGTGTGAGCAACACTGTGAAGGATTTGAACTCGGTGAGAGGGTTTAAGAGCTACTTCTCGTTTTTAGAGAGGATTCAAATTGTCACTTGCGCTAACGTTAACAAAATATTAAAATATCTAAAAATGAGTTTTATAAAATTTGATTCTACAGATAAGATTAATTAATTGTTTAATTTTTTAATCCGTCGTTACTAATGCTTACAATTTTAAACATTATATAACTAAATAAAGTACTAGATTATACAGTATAGATTATAAATAATAATATAAAAAAACAAGCCAAGATAATTTTTGCAGCCTTTTGATTGATTGTCGTCTTGCTGATTAGTTTATGAGTAAATCCTCATTATTTTCAAAATAAAGATTTGGGGACATTAATTTATTAGATATTGTCAATTTAGTGCTTAAATTATTAATTAAACTTTTGTCGTTTGCAAAACATTAATAAACAACGACGTTAACATTGGGGAAGTTGGCTGGAAACACCGCAAAATATTTGTCAAGCAAAACAAGACCAATTTGCGTTTCTCTTTGTCGCTATCTTATGTTTGTAACCAGTTTTCAAAATATATAAAGTAGGAGAAAGAAAGGCTTTGAAATTATTTTCGTAATCTTTAAAAATTTAAATTAACTAGAGTTAAGCACCGCCCGTTGCTACAGATGACATAAAACCATACCAAGTAGCATCGATGTCACATTATTGTCAGCGACCTACAACACCGAAATAATGGTGAACCCTGCACACCCGTTGCGGCGCGATAATGCACAAAAATTAGTGAAACTTAGAACACAACATCACCGTTTGACGGGAAAAATACAGGTAAAAACGTTGAACTACATACGCACATTGCGGCGTGTCAACTCGAAAAATTTGGATTGAAACATAAAACTAAAATTATGTTTTGAGATACATGGGATAAAGTTCAAAGTAAAAAAATGTAGGGAGTTAAATGTAAAAGAAAGAAAAGTATTAAGGTTAAAATTAAAAAAAAAAGTAAGGAAAAAACAAAGTTTGGTACTACCTACAAAGCAAATGTACAACCCTTTAATGGATAAAACACTTGTTATGCATATTGTACAAGACCATAATGCACAAACCATTTGTAAATTAATACTATACTAGTTAATGAACGGAAAATGAAAATCCTTTCATATAAAAGATTATATGGAAAAAAAAAATTCAAATAGTGACTTATTCATTGGTCAACCTAGGGATGGCAATCAAACCCGAGCCCGATGGGTAAACCCGAAACCCGACACATTTGGGACGGGTTTGGGGTCGGGTAATCGGGTATGGGTCCGGGTATGGGATTAGTTTTTATTTTTTTCGCGGGTTCGGGACGGGTTTGGGATTTGATGATATACCCATTTACCCGACCCGATTACCCGATAAAGTATACCCGTTTACCCGATTAGATACCCGATGTAATCCCCTCTATATCTTTTAAAATATGTATTCATAATATATCTAATTGTCTATCTAGATTGTCATCTTTTTCAAAAAAAACACCAATTATTTGTGTATAATATGTGTTATCTATGTCTTTTAGTGTTTTTATATGATTTAACTATTTTATATTTATAAATTGTAATCATTTACATTCATATTTGATAATGCTAAATGTATTGGTTAGTAGTCACGCAATAAATACCCGACAAGTTTTTAGTTAGATATACCCAATGGATAAGTTTTTAAAATTAACGGGTTTACCCGAAACCCGCGGGTATACCCGATACCCGACGGGTAATTACCCGATACAAACCCGACGGGTTTTGGGACGGGTTTGGGACAAGCATACCTAATCGGGTATGGGGTTGGGATTACCTAAACCCGTCCCAAACTGGACTTCATTGTTCTTTTTAAACGGCCAACAAATTGATGTCTCGACTATCTGGGGCACCTATCATTGTGAAAGCACTCATACGTCCCTGGTTGAAGATACGTCTTAGGTGTTCGACCGCAAGTAGCGCTTGGTAGCCAAAACCCACCTAGTCATCAGATCTGGGGAAAAACCCGACCCTCACCCGGCTGAGGGCACGACTGTGAAGAATCAGTAAAACCCGAGCGAGACCAGGAACCGAACCTGAGACCTTTCAATCCCAAGTCTTATCCTTCACTTCCCATGCGATTCATTTTGATTATTGCAAATCTCATCAAGACGACAAGTTCGAGTTGTCAATAACGGAAGTGTTTGTAACACTTTAGTCAAATCTAACAATGACCGTGAACAAGAGAGAATAGGAGTCCAAAAGGATGTTTGACTTCAAATATTAACATAGTTGTTTTCCGTGTGTGTGCTGTATTTATGTACGTAAAATGCTAGCACCTAGTTGGGTGGAGGTAAAATAAAATTCGGTTTTGTGAGTCGTTAAAAAAATAATTTGTGAAGAGAGAAAAACTCTATAGTTGAAATGTTCGGTTCGGATAAGGGTAATCAATAATGACCTCTTGAAACTTGTTAACATGGGGAAAAAGTAATTGATTATGGCTCCGATTTTTGAACGGCTAATTCTTACACCCTTTCTTTACATCCTTTTTACACTTTTTTTGCATACCCTTGGAGTTGAACTCCCAACCTCACCCAAGATAGGATTTCTCTCTACCACTAGGCTACAACCTTTTTTTTAACGACAAGTGGTGCAACCAGTGGAGCTCCGGCTAATACCCTGGGCCAGCCTGTACTGATTACCCATTCCACCTGGATTGAGGATCTCCACATGTGAAACCCCCACATGTGGTAAATAACTAAATATGGCTCCGACATGAATCGAACTTTCAATCTCCACATGACCTCCACTCTAGCTCCCCCAATATTTACCAATTGAGCTAGGCTTCATAGCCGACTAGTTTTTATGTACTTATTACCGGCTATTTATATTATTAAAGAATATTCGAAATTCATGTGGAAATCAAGAAGTTGAATTTAATTAATGCATGCATTGTTAACCGGTCTTTATCGTTTCTGAAACTCGAAACCGATCTGAATATTATTATAATTTGATGCGCACATGTGGACAAAAGGCTAATCCTTAATTTCCACACTTTAGAATAATTTTGATATTTGAATAATGAAATTTGATGGTTAAATACTAGAATTAAGATGTTTAAAATGGAAAATCGGGTGGAATACATTGCATATCTCCAAAATTGTCTATTAGAGATAACGAGGTAAGAAGATTAAAATGAAAACACGTAACTTTTCGATACTAAGGTAAAACACGATGGGTTGATATTTGAATACTTTTTTTTGTTCCTTTTGTTATTTTAAAAATCTATTAAATGTAATACGATTATAAAAATATAATAGGTATATAAGACAATAATACATTCTCTCACTAGATTCTCTAATGCAAATTAAACGAGTCTTACTACTTAGCCTTCAGCACGTTAAAAATTATAACCCTAAGACCTGGTCCACGCCAAAAGGTGGGTTTTATCGAGATGGAATCGATGTGGCATGACTTTTGCCTCGTGTGGATGTGGCGTTAACACCACGCTTGTAGGGTGTGGAGAAGACATGGTTCCAACCACGCATGAAGGGATGGATTGTTGGCAACGTGGCAGAAGGGTTGGCGGTTCCGAGCTCGCCCCGATGTGAGGGAGAGCGGGGAGGCATATCTATATTTGTGCAATCCTGGACTCAAAAGTTACATCTTACATATAAAAACATAAATGCTATATTTTAAAAACTTATAATTAGTCTTGTCAGACATATATATCATGTATAAGGTCATACGGTGTACAAATAAAAGCTGAGGATATACCAATACATGGAGACCACCACTTTGTATGTAGCAATTTGATGATTTTCATTTCCATTGACATACATTGAGATCCATGGGTATGAACTTAAAACCTTCTGATGTGTTTTGAGCGTTAATTTTTTAATTTTGGCTTGAAGTCAATCATTCAAGTATATGGCAATCTTTGGAACTTGATAAATAAGATTAAAAAAGATGGCTTAGCAAATTAAGAAGAAAAAAGAGTATAATAGTGTCAGATGTCGACCTTATGCATTATACATATATACCTTTTCCTTTTTCACTTTCAGTTTTAAGAATAAATAAATAACATACAACATTTGATTTGTCTACCTTTATTAACATACAACATTTGATTTGTCTACCTCAATAGTTTTCTAACATTTACATAGTATTAATATGCAACATTTATTATATTACGACTACAACTTGTTTATTGGTGAAAGATTTTAAGATGTCAACATTATTATAAATACACATAATAATATACACCTGTGTGTGACTTTCAACTAGTTTATCGTGTTAGTTTTATAACTAATATTTAGAAACAACATAGGCGAAGCCGCCAAGATATGATCATTCTTTTTCTCTGTCGTGCTCTTTTCACATGTAGGCATAACCCGAACTATGACTTTTATTTAAAGAAATATGTATCATTCTTTCAATAAAGATCAAACTTGTTGGTAAAAGATCAGTTGTTTCAGTAGTAATGAAAAATGTTATGATACAATACATAAAAATGCCATGTCGATGTCGCCTTTAAGTTTACTATTTTACGTGTTTAGTACTTACACTTTTTAACATTCCTAATAATTAATATATATGTTTAGTCGCTTTACGTTAATAGAGTTTTTTTTTTTTTCACATTTGTTAAATTTGTCTGTATTACATGTTTAGTCACTCAACTTTAATTTTGCTAATATACATGTTTACTTCATCTATTTTTATTCTTTTAGTATTTCGCATTTTAGTGTTTTTTTTTCTCGCTAAGGTGACGATTCAAACTGACTCCAACCAAACAATATCGTTACTGGTATTGGTATTATCAGAATCGGTATTTTTTTTCGCTTTAAATATTTCATTCTTAGTGTTTTTTTATCGATATGTGCATTGGAATTTTGATGTTCTTTTCCTCATGGTTTTACGTTGTTGCTACAGTGCTACAACGAGTGTTGATACTCTACTGATTAAATTTCTATTATAACGCACGAGGTAAAATTAGTAAGTTATTTTAAGTATCATAAATCTATACTATATTATAATGCATGAGCCAGGGACTTCTTAAAACTTAAGTAATACAAATATAATTGCTTAAAAAGTAAACACTTAATGCACATAATAAAAAAAATTTAGGGGCAAATTATGTCTTTTTGAGAGAGGGGTATTTTAAGATACCCAAAAGTTAAGAACTGATTTTTTTATTTAACCCTAAAATGAGGGTAAAGTTGTCATTCAAACATTTTTACACTTTAGTGCCTCATTTTAGTTACACTTTAATTCCCTCACTTTTAGTTAGTAGGTACACTTTTTCCCTCCCTTACAAAGTATGAATTCTTTTATTTAATCGTATCATAACTTTTAAACTATTATATTTTAAAAACATTTGAAAATACCGTGACGACCTTCTCATTTTTGTCTACGTTTCGATATTTGTCTTGTTCAATATTGATATGTGGATTGAAATGTATAAGCAAGTAATGTTCAAGTGATTTTGCCTATAAAATACCTTTCTACCAATTGAAATTAATTTAATCACAATGAAGGTGGTGAAAAAATGAGATGATCGAATAAAATTTTCAAAATGTACAATTTTATAAATACCTTTCTAGCAATTGACTTAATGTACGGATATTAAAGTTAATGTCAAACATATTATATAAACATTTATACATAATTGTTTCCTATTATCATAATTATTGGTGTAATGGGTCCATGATAAACCATGTAATATTATGATGTATGTTGATATCAATGTGAATGAAAAATCGTGTGATACAATTAAATCAAATTCAAAGTGAAAAATGGGTTTACGATGAACAAACAATTCATGTGATAAAATAATTCAAATTCAAAGTAAAAAAATGGGTTCTAGAAGCTATCCATGTGATAACAAAACTACCTAATTTAAAGGGTCCTTTTAACAAATTTAACAAAATAAAAGATAAAAACACTGTCAAAAAATTTGAAACTTGATTAAACATTTTTTTACACTTCAGTCAAATAGCAACAAAACTTCCTAATTTAAAGGAGTAAAAAAGATCCTATAGTTAACCAAGCGGGAAACAGTTTTTAAAATTTAAACCCTATAGTGCATTACTAGAGTTTATCCTATAAATATATAGTAATACACACCTATTTCATTTGCTAAAAAATTAGGCATCGATTCAAATATAACCTTAAAGATTGAAGCTTCTAAGGTTAGTTTTTGTTATTTTATGGTTTTCAATTGTCGCATTTTACTAATTACACCTTTTTTTATACATTCGAGTCATGATAAGATAGTTTTGTGTGTTGTTTGGATCATTGTGTTAATTGGTGCATTTAACATATTCAAGGCACCACTAACTAATAACCTGAAAAAATTTCAGAAAGCTTGAAAGAAATTATTGACCGAATAAGGTAACTGCTACAACAAGTGGTGGGCTTACTTCCATAGGTGGTTCTGATCCATAATTACAAACACTCAAGGTATGACCACTTTATATCCCATTTGGTTGTTTTATTTTGTTTTTCTTTTAATGCATTAGTTTGTTTTTTATTGTTGAAATTTGGATAGGGTCAAGGTGCTCAAGTTATTGATAATGTTCCAAATGGGAAAATTTCTCCTAATAATAACCAGCTTAGAGTTACTATACCTTTTAGAAATGGTTTTATCTAACTGAGGTTTAAGTGATAATGGGCATGTGGTAGCGGATAAGGTTCATTCAAAGCTACCTTCCGGAAAAATTACTAATGATGTGAATGGAATTCCCAATATTTTGGTGTGAACAGATCGTGGTCCTAGAACATCAACATCAAATACTCAGTTGACAGTTGTGTTCCCGAGTTTATTGAACGAAGGAAAAGAAGAGAGAGATAATTAAGGATCATAGTTGTCGAAATAGTATGTTGTATGCAGTTTTTCATAACAATTGGCTTTACGCCAATTGTTATAGATGATATCATTCAAATGTATAATGCATATGACTAAATTGATCTTATCATGACGCAAGTAGTTCACACTTGATATTTTTAGTTTTCAATATATTATGTTTAAGACTTATTTTTTCTTATTCGTGTCTTATATTATATTAGTTACTTGATCAATGGTTTTTTGAGATACTTGATAATTTAAATGTTAAACATATTAGTTACTAGACACGTTCAACACTTATGACGTATATACACTACATTGATGATACAATAAATATTATACATATAGGAAAACTATAAAAAAATGACCGCAATATAAAGCGTAGCCCCGCCGCATCGCGCGGCACTATACTAGTACATACATACGTATTTATTTAAAATGCCAAGTATTGTAATATTATGATCATACATGTAAATTACTATTCACATATTAAAATTGTTTTTTAAACGTTAATTTTTACTTTATTTATAATCCTAATCATTGTCATAAGTGAGACTAGAACCCAACATCTCTTAACTGAGATATATATACCCGTTTGTCACTACACCAAGCTAGTAGTTGTATTTACATATCAAATTTTAACTGTTTATTTTATCAAGTAAATATTAGGACTTTTTAACTCTTTCTTAAGAATCAAATAAAAGAGATGAGTCAAGAAGTAAGTCATGACATGTCTCCATTTCAAGATTACGTCTCTGTCGTAAAGATCAATCAACCAATCAATCATACCCAGTAGATCTCACAAATTACAAATAAAATTTACAAATGAACATTATTACCATTGTTGATGAAAATGGTAGACATTGTAGTTATACACACAACAAAGAAGATATTTAAAACGTATATACAACATTGGTTATAATCACAAAATTGATTTATGGCAAGAATACTTGGCTACACAATGAAAATGGTATAAATCTATTGTAAAAATCAATTTTTACACATTGGCTACACAATGAAAATGGTATAAATCAATATCATTGTGTAGCAAATATCTCATGCATAAATCTATTTATAAGAACAATGAACACAATGAACGGTATAAATACATTTTCATTATGTGAAGCCAAGAAATCATACATTCCATAAATTATAAAAGAAAAAGTAATACTGTCTTTTTGGGCATGAAGGTTTTCAATATGGGTGAAGGTTTTATAAGGCCACCACCCCCTTTTTTTGGCGCAGTAGTAAAAATTTATGATTTTTATAGGTAAATTGAGTCCGGGTTGAGTCCGGCCCTCGCCGATTTGCCACTACCGATCGAAAAAAAATGAGTCCGGCCCCCACCGATTCGAGAACCAAGCTTCGCCCTTCCATTATTGTTTAGTTAAAACTCAAAACAAAGTCTTCCTTTTAAGAGCCACCATTCTTCTCAAAAGGATGATATGTACTCAAGTTATACTCCATTGTGATTTTTGTGTTCCTACTTCCTAGAGTTAAGACTAGATTTTAATGTTGTTTTCTCATTTAACATTGTTTTGATATTTTGTTTACCAGCTTAATTATCCAATATTTTAATTTTACTTATATTATTTATTACCCATACATATATAGTAAAAACACCTATAAAGTCTAGCTCCTAACCAGTTAGTATAGTGCTAAACTAAAAACTTTATGATATTCAACTATAGTTTAAAGATGCCAAAACACAATGTTATAATAGTTTAGGTATATGTATTTATTAACCAAGTCAACAAAAGGTGCAAAGCCCAAAGATTCAGAACCAGAAATAAGATATATATATAAGAAGGTTCCAGGAATCAAGGGTCACGATCATGTGACTTAGACCCATAAGATAAGGAAGAGAACAACAACAACAACTACTACAAACCTTTTACACTTCAAACAACCCCCCAACCACACACACACACTTGCATACACACACATCTCAAAAGGGTCTTTGTCTTTTAACATAATAATAAGACACCCAATATCTCGCTTACTTTGTTCAAGTCAAAGATCTCACTCTTTTGCACTTTGTGGTTTTGTGCAACCAGTTTTCAAATGGCTTCATGTTCTTCAAAGAAAGCAGCAGTCACTAAACAAGAAAGAAGAAGAAGAAGAAGAAGTGATAATAATAAGCTCAAATTTCAAATCTTTTTCATCTGGGTCATGTTTATTTTTATTAATTTGCCATTGTCATCATGCCACCACCACAACCATCATCACCATCACCGGAGTTCAGTATCTTCTAGCCGGAAAGCTATGAATTTTAAAGCAGCACAGCCACAGTTTCATGCAGTAGTAGCATCTAGTCAAGCACCATTAGTTGCATATGGAGAAGAAGGTGGTGATACTCATGTGTTTGATGAAGATAAAAGAATAATTCACACAGGTCCAAACCCTCTTCACAATTAAATAATTAAGTTAAATTACTTTGGTCTCACTGATCAAGAAGCTTTGCTAATGTTGATTCTCATTTGTATTTTTTTATTAATTTTTTTCCTTACTTTTTTTTCTTATTATTTTTTTTTTTTTTTGTCATGGTTATGAGTTAGAATTAATGGTAGCAAAGCTTTTAGCTTTTTCAGCAATGAGCTACTTACAGTCTAGAAATGGTGAAGAGGGACAGAGAGGGAATTTACTGTATCTTGTTTTGTTTAGGGGAGTTTACTAGGTTGAAATGTCAAAATCTATGTACAACTTGTAATGCATAGTGTACAAGTGAGGAGAAGGATTTACATCTCTTAAAACTTGTTGTTCCCTCTGAAACCTTCTGCCAAAGAATTTATTGTGTTGTGCATTAAATTCTATGTTGTTACAGTCACTGTCATTTACTGTTTTACTTTTATGTGGCTCAGTTTTTTAGCCAAAAATAACATTGACCTTAATTAAGTTATTGTGTGTAAAGACACTTTAATCCTTTACATTATCGTGTGTAAGTTGATGTTGTGACTTAATTGAGGGGCAAATTGGGATTTGAATGTCTTGTTTTGTTGTTTATTTACTCTTGGAGTCTTTAGGGTTTTTGCTATACTTTTGTTCATTGTCAAAGGGAAAGAACACTTTTTGGTTGCAAAAACCAATACACCCTAAAAACTCTACACTGCCATTGAATTCCTGCAGGTGCTTTTTAGACCCAAAAAAAGGAACATGGATGGAAGTCAAATATAGCAAATCCTAAATCACTTCCCAAATGATGATTAGGGTTTTGTGTAATAGTTCCTTTTTGTTTCAACTTAATTAACAAATATCATTAACTAATTTAAGAATTTTGGTTTTACTATGATATCAATTGAGTTTCTTTTGTACATTAAGTCGACTTATGTTTTACATTTATCCATATTAATTTAATTCGGATCATATACTAAGCTCACACTCGCACATTTAAGATCCCACACTATTTTACATCATCAAACTATCGTTCGACGACGAGGAAACGAGTGACTGAAATTTAGGAGCCCATGATTTGACATACATACCTACAAATGGTTGTTTGTTATATACGTAAACGGTAGTTTGTAATTCAGAGGGAGGGAGCGTATGATTTGACATAAAGTACATCAAATGGCCGTTTGATTCAAATTCAGATAGCCATCGATGAGAGTGGGGATTGAAAAGCAAGGGTTGTGGATGTGTACATAGTTTTATTCATTTCTATTTGTAGAAATTACATGCACTAATCAATTATTTACCCATCAGTCTTTTAATCTTTTGCACCATGTGATGTTAAAAATCTATCAACCAATGTAAAAAGATCTAATCTCATTTGATCACTCTTGATTATAATGGTGTGTCTAACACCGCATACTATATGTCTGCCTCATTTATATTTATGCATGTAACTAATTAAAATAATGTGCCTAACTCGTACCATAGTGTATTAAACTTTCCGCTTTTTTTTTATAACGAGTTCTTATGCATTATTGATTGCAAAGACGTGTCCAATCTAGACATAGAAAAACGTGCCATGTTGCGTTAACTGAGTCATATTCAACGCAACAATTAACACACTTTTTAAATTTAAACACGACATGTCTAACTAAACGTCTTTTGTAATAAATGAGTTTTGATGCACTCTTGATAAGTGGATGGATGCACAATACGACGCTTTTGACACAATGAAATATAAGAAGTTCAATATGTAGACAACGTGTTTAATACGAATATTGACACTACTTTAAACAAATGAACATAAGACTACGTGAAAGTTAATAGTAACCAAATGCGGTTAGAGTTAGAAATCTAGAATAGTTAATTAATTATCTTTTTTTTAATTACAACAACTTTTATTAATACCAACAATAACACATTAACACCCTAGCATCTACAACAAATAACTTAGTTTCTTTTATTTCCTCCACAGCCTTTTGCATTGAAAGATTTTTTTTCCTTTAAAAACCTTATCATTCCCCCCGATCCACAATCTCTATAATGTCAAACAAAATATCGCGTATATATCGTTATGTATTTATTTAAAAGATTTTAAAAATACGTTGTTTTTAATAGTACGTGTCATGTCATCCTGTTGATTAATCTATAATGTCAAACAAAACATTTCGCCGCTACTGATGTCGCCGCTATTGCCCAAATTTCTTGTAGTGAGCTAGCTCACATCTTTCTGTTTCTCGGAAATCTGGCAATCACCCTTTACGAACCAGATACTCTTTCTCTCCTCGACTCGAACGTCACAGCTCTAGCTCTCACATCCTGCCCATCTTTTACACGTCTGTATCCGTCCATCCTTTACCCCGTTTGTGTCCGTCAACCACACTTACCTTCAGTGCAAAAGTTCTAAGAGCATTTTGATGTTTGGTTATAATTATATATGTATTATTGAAGAGTGGGTGAATAGTAGTATTTTTTCCGTTTTAGTTAATTTATAAATACAGTTGTGCTGAGATGATTCTTAATATGGTCATTTGGTGTGGTGGTTTCTTTGTTGCTTAGCATCTATAATGTTCCATGTTCGAATCCGGCTAAGCTGTTTTTGGTGCTTCTTTTTTTTTTCAAGATGGTAGAGGGGTATTTCAGTAAATTAAACGGTATCTACGTCTTCGGTAAATTAACAGGTGTCTATTTTTTTAAAGGCAATTAACAGGTGTCTACATCTACATTTGTGGTGGTGGTACCTTCTTTGTGTTGGGTGACACGTGTGGTAGACACAAAACACCTCATTTCCTCCACTTTATTTTTAGCAGTCACCTCCGCATTATCTTGCACCCCATTTCCTGCACATCTTACACCCACACTTACCTCCTCCACCTTTATCTCTCACCCGGAGAAGGTAACTAAAACTCAGCGCTAGAAAGGATATCGTTTGGGTGGTGATGTAGTAGACGGCGGCTAAGGTCCGCCGCATCTGTTGACGGTCATGGTGTGCTCCAGTACAACAATTACTTGGTTTTTCTTTCAATTCATCAACAGGATTGTTTGAGTCGATTCTGTAAGATTTTCATAGATTTTCTTTTTCCACATGTTATTTTTAATCAGGTTCTATCTTTAAAGGTTTGGGGCTTTTGAGAGACTTGGGTTTAAAGTGGGTTTTTTTTCCTATTGGTTATCTTTAATCTGGTTCAGTTGGGATTTTTCCAGTTGGGTTTATAAATATTTGAATTGGTTTTCTTCACCGATTTTGTGCGGCTTTTCAGTTGGTCCAACACCCTTTCGGTGGTGGACGGTGGAAGTTTGAACTCTTGAATTTTAATTTAATTTGTTTTCTTAAATTGTAGGATCATAATGTTGATGATGATGCTAAGTGTGACAAGAAAGTAAAAAAGAATCCTTGGCTTCTTACTTTTTAGCTACGTATGTCTCCTCCTCCTGTAATTGCTATTCAAGTTCCTTTGAGGTTGTAAGATTCATGGTTTTGGAACTTTTTGAGTAAAAGTTAGTTCATGCTAAACTTCAATTGACTATACGTTGACATACTGTTATTAACGAGGAGTGCTTGATAAAATACCTATTTTAATAAATCGGTTGTGATGTTGATTTTGTAGGTACAGAGACGGTAACGTTACTGACACAATGTATAAATGGTTTATGGAGGTAAGTTCTGTGTATTGTGAGTGTAAGGTTGACCAAAAGGTCAATGACTTAATAAGTTCAAAATGGAGTATTTGGGCTTGGTAACAAACAGTATGAACAACTGAACATTTTAATAAGGTGACAGATATTGTGGTTTTTTATATGTTGATGATTAAGAGATAATATAAAAGGTTCACAAATACTATAATGCGCTTTCTTCGATTGGGCTAAAAAAGATTTCATACGTATTTATATATGGTTGTTTTGAATTTATTTTGTCCATTTTACTTGGCAACGCCATGGATGTATTTTTTCATTGAAATTTGGTAGCATGTGTAGCTAGATAAGCATCCACAATTACAACATCCTAACATATGCATAAATATTATTTTTCCTAAAACTTGTAGTATATAATGTACATGATATACATGTAAATTAGCCTTGGTAATGAAGGCATGTTTTCATATACATAAATATAGTGCTCTAAATCCACACATGATGATGCCTATAAGTGAAATAACATATATTTTATGCGTCAAGGTTGTTCACATGGAATTGCTATAAACATACTTATAATGTATGGGTGCCACCAAATTATAACGGCTTATATTCACATTTCATAATAATGCATTTATCAACCGATCCTACAAAAATTAAGGCAATGACAAAATGATGATCCCTTTACTTAAAAGTTAAGAGGCCTTTTAGAATTCGTAGGCTAATATAGAAGGTTTGTTCCGTTATGCTATAATCATCAACGATTCAGTGATTTGTTGACAAAGATTGTTCACATAGAATTACAGTCGCAAGGCTTTAGAGTGGTTAAAGACAACTAGGTTGCATTCATCCCGTTTTATAAAAGATTAATAAGCTTTACAGAAAAATTGCTAATTCTGTTTTCTTTCAAAAATAATTTTCAGCTAGAGAGATTGAATGTTTTACTTGCGCTGTGACTGGCACCAAATAAAGCATATACCTATTAAAGACATCATCTCAAGTACTTGGTGTGAGCTGTGAATCTGGGTTTAGTTGTATTAAAAGGAATATTCATTTTGCTTAAAAATAGAAATTAAAAGATATAAGTTGGTTTGTTGTCTACTGATGTTGCTGAATCACATATGATGTTGTTTATGATAAATATGCAGGATAACAAGAAAGGTGGCAATGATGAAATGTGATTTTGAGCCTTTTTGTGGAGATGCAAAAATTTCGAAACACACCAACAAAGTGCCGCCGCAACGCGCGGGAATACAAAGTGCCCAACACTACTGTTTACTGATTCACAGCTTCTACTCACAGATCAAGTTAGTGAAACCAAGAGAATCATGTACATAGAATGAAAGTTGTAAATCATCCTTTTGCGCGCCATCTTTTGCCATCCCATAAACCACAATTAGAAGTAAGCAGCAGCTATTTTGTACTTCAAATGGACAAGTTTTTGCAGGCCACCTTTTGCCGTATTTAACATTTTTGTACTCCATATGCTAGCATTTGTATCATAAACACAACAATAAACAATTTGTAAAACCCGTAGGCTCTCACAGTGTTGGTGATAATGAACACTAAATGCCATGTTTAGCAATGCAGTTTATATTATATGACAGCCATTAAGTACTCCTATCTACTCACAATCTATGAAAGAGGAAGTCCGGTGTTGTCGCAGCAACGCGCGACGTGAGATTTCCTAGTTTCAATTAGTTTGTAGTTACTATTTCTTTCTATAACGTTTTTACTTTTTAATAACACCTTTTGTTCTTTGGTAACTATAAACGCAATTTGCGTTATCAGGACTAAATTATTACTTTCTTCCAAGATAAGATTTACAGTTTTCGACTTCTAGGACATTATTTATTCCTAGAAATACCCAACACTATAAGAAACTGGAGCTTTAGGGGCGACGCCTGTCGCCCCTAATAACAGACCTTTAGGGGCGACACTGGCTTTAGGGGCGACTGTTGCCCCTAAAGGTTCTGTCACATCTGGTTTGTCCCTAAAACCCATCATCGCCCCTAAAGCCGTCGCCCCTAATACTGTTATGCCACGTGGCATGCCACGTGTCATTTTTTTCCATTAAATTTTTTTTTGCCACGTGTCATGCCACGTGGCCAAATTCTGTGCATCCTGGGCTGGATCTTTAGGGGCGAGCCGTCGCCCCTAAAGGTTTTTTTTTTTTTTTTTTTTTTTTTGGGTCGACACACGCTTAATGATAAGAAATAATGACAAAACAAATTTACCAAACATACCAACATTACATATATATATAAACATACCAACATTCATCTAAAGATACCAACATTCGCCTAAACAAACATACAAATATTTATAGTCAAGTATACCAACAAAACTAAATAAACATACCAAAAACGCCTAAACTCCTAAACGTCTTCGTCTTCGTCTTCGCCTTCGCCTTCGCCTTCGTCTTCGTCTTCATCGGCGTGATCGTCACTATTACTGCTTCCGCCTTGATTTCCAAACTTTTGAGATTGGGATTGGTAATATTGATTAAAAAATTGGACCATTTGTTCTTGGAAATCAGGAAGCGACATCATTGTATTAAATTGCTCCTACAAATATATGTAAACCAAATGGGTCAACTATCAACAAATAACTACAAATATATACCAAATGGGTCAAATATCCTATTTAATACACATATTTATACCAAACGGTCAACTATTAACATTTAGCAAACATACATACACCAAATGGGACAAATGTTCTATTTACTAAACATATTTATACCAAATGGGTTAACTAACAACAAATAACTACAAATATAAACCAAATGGGTCAAATATCCTATTTACTACACATATTTATACCAAACGGGTCAAATATTAACATTTAGCAAACATACATACATCAAATGGGTCAAATGTCCTATTTACTAAACATATTTATACCAAATGGGTCAACTATCAACAAATAACTACAAATATATACCAAATGGGTCAAATATCCTATTTACTACACATATTTATACCAAACGGGTCAACTATTAACATTTAGCAAACATACATACACCAAATGGGACAAATGTTCTATTTACTAAACATATTTATACCAAATGGGTTAACTATCAACAAATAACTACAAATATAAACCAAATGGGTCAAATATCCTATTTACTACACATATTTATACCAAATGGGTCAAATATCCTATTTACTACACATACATACACTCATACATACATACATACATACATACATACACACATACATACACACATACATACATACATATACTCATACATACACTCATACATACATATACTCATACATACATATACTCATACATACATACCTAAACGCATACATACACATACACTTATACACACATACATACATACATTCATACATATACTCATACATACATACATACACGCATACATACATACAAACATACATACATCCATACACGCATACACGCATACACATACACGCATACACTTACACACATACACTTATACATACACTCATACATACATACACTCATACATACATACATACATACATACATACATACATACATACATACATACATACATAAAAAACAGGAAAAATAAAAAAAAAAACTGGAAAAATAAAAAAACAGAAAAAAATAAAAAAAAAACTGGAAAAATAAAAAAACAGAAAAAAATAAAAAAAAAACTGGAAAAATAAAAAAACAGAAAAAAATAAAAAAAAACTGGAAAAATAAAAAAAAACAGAAAAAAATAAAAAAAAAACTGGAAAAATAAAAAAACAGAAAAAATATAAAAACAGAAAAAACGAAAAAAAAAAAACGAAAAAAATCAACACACATACAAACCTATATATAATTTAAGGCATAAATAATAAAAAAATAATAATTAGGGGCGACTACTAACCGGTATTAGGCGTGAATCTTCAGCGGGTTTAGTAGATCGAGCTTCCTACAACCCATATTATTATTATTAAAAAAAATTAAACATATATACTTCAACAAAAAAACGAAAATAAAAAGAACTTACGAAGAAGAAGAAAGAACTTGCAGAGGGAGAGGAGTGGAGCTAGGGCCGGTGGTGGCGTGGTCCGTGGTGGCGTGGTCCTGTGGTGGTGGTCCGGTGGTGGGGTGGAGTGGTGGGGGGGCGGTGGTGAGGTGGATTGGTGTGAGGCCGTGGTGGGGGAAAGGAAGAAGAAGAAAGAAGAGCTTGAGTGAGAGAGAGAGAGAGAGGGAGCTTGAGAGGCGGCAGGGGTTTTGAGAAGAAGAAGAAGTTGCAGAGGGAAATAGAAGAGGTTTTGATTGTGAGGGAAAAAGAGAAGAGGGAAAGAAAGAAAAATAAGGCGGGTTTATTAAATTTTTTAAGTTTTAGGGGCGACGTCGCCCCTAAAGGTGTCGCCCCTAAAGCTTAAAAAGTACGATGAAAAGAGAATCGTTGATCTTTTCGTTGATCCAACGGCTGGGGTTGGATATACCTTTAGGGGCAACCAAAAAGCGGGTCGCCCCTAAAGGTGTCGCCCCTAAAGCTCGAATTTCTTGTAGTGCAATTCTTTTTTCCATTGTTTTTCCTCGACTTCAATGCTTCGAACCTTTCTCATAGGGGATGCCTGTCTCCCTAATTAATTTGCACATTTTCTCAAGGCTTCACCTTTACAGAATAAGGTAAAATAATCTTTCACATCATGACAAAAAATATCCATTTAAATAAAAAACAGTAACACGTACACACAGATATGGTCAATTGGGTACAAAAATAAGTGGAGACTTTATGACTCCTTTTAGTAGAGAGTACACTCTATTTTTAGTTCCAAACATAGGTTATTTGAAATTTATTTTAATCGCTTATATAAATCAAAATGAAGTGATTTTTAAGTGTGAATATTCTACAAAACGAAGACAAGATACCGCAAACATTAAGGTTTGAAATTAGTGTAAACGGATTCAGGTTAATTTAAAGTTAAACCCATAAACATGGATAGCTAAGTAAATTGAGTCCGGGCCAAACTTGCAGATCCACCGGTTAACCATATTATCTTTTATTTTTTTAAATGTGTTTTATGTAATGACATATACTAGGATTTAGAAATTAAATAAAATTAGTTATTGAGTTCTAGAGTTAGAACATAGTTATTTTATTAACATTTTCTTTCAAAATTTGTACTTATAGATATTAATATGCTAAAAACTAAAAACAAAATACGTTAAACTAGGATCGCATGTATCAACTCGTGATATGGATGTCGCGTTCAAGTCCATGTGCCCGACATGATTTTTAGTGTCAAATTAAATTTTAGGTCCATGTAATTTTCAACCTTAGCTAGAAACGTATCAAATTTTCGGTCTCATGTATGCTGGGTTCGACATGCTAATCCAGAAATACGGGACACATGTAAATTTTAAAAAGAATGATCAATATAAGCAAAGTGATATAGTGGCTAGTAAGTAACTAAGTAAGACTTCGATGATCTTGTTTGAATATAGTGATCAGGAATTTTATGTCTTGACCATCTTCTTAACTAACATTTAAGCACTACCCGGCCATTTGAATATTATAAAACCAATAAGGTTTCTTTAATGAATATGATTATGCAGGCATGTGATGGATCATCTCGATGAATGACGAGATGCATTAGAAAATGCCATAGAAACTTCCTTGGAATCAATGACTTCTTTTCGACACCCACATGTCAATAAACTCTATTTTTAATAAGGATTTAAAAGTTGGAAAAAAACAAATTCTTGAACCAAAATATTTGAATGGCTAGTGGCTTGATCGAAATATTCTCGAAGAGATGTATTGATTAACATTATATATCATAATTATAATTAGATCAGAACTTTGTTTAAGATCATCTAAAAGTTGTATCTAATTTAAAACTTATAACAGTGAATTTGGTGTAGAGGTCGAACCAAAGCTGATTAAGGCCCTGTTTGAAAGCATTTGAATGAACTCAGTCAGATGCTCAAGTTTGACTCGATCAGATCTGAAGACAAAACGGGTGTTTGGTTGGAGATGTCTGAACGCAAAACGGGTCTGAATAGCCACTTATCTGATCAGATCCTAAAACATATATGACTGAATCAGAGCTCGACGCTTCGATAAAGAACGAACAAATGGCTGAAAACGAAATCTGCAGCAGCTGCTGACCAAAACGAACAAAAATTAGCGAAATTGGTAACCATTCAGATGTCCAATCAAACATCGATTAATGATTCAGCACTTAACCATTCAAAATTTCTTAACCATTCAGACCTCTTACTAGCTAGGTCAGCATTAACCATTCAAAAATTGTCAAACGGCCCCAAACTTAAGAGAGTTCATATTCAGCTTGCTTAAAGCTTAATTTTAAACTTGAGCTTAATTCGTAAGCTAGTAGTTTTTTTTAGCTCGAACTCAACCGCAATATTTATTTATAGATATTTATAACTATATATATTCCTATTCTTATTTGTTTGGTAAAAATATATATTATTTAAATATTTTTACCATTATTTTACATACAATATTAATGATTAATGATTACATAGGTATATATTTTATACACACACTTACTATAGGCTCGTTCAAACACGCGAGCTTACCCAAACTCGATATGTGATCCTTTAGTTCACTCTTGTTTATTAGGTGGGTAGGGTGGTTATCACATCATCACTAAGTAATCTCTATGTGTCAGCCCATTTCATTACATTCCATCATTTCATCACAATTCATCACATTTTACTAGGGGTGGTCATCACACCATCACTAACATTTTTTAACGAAAATAAACAATAATAAATACACTAAATACCAACAATTTCTTAAATTAAATTAAAAATTAACAAAAAAAAATACAAGTTAAAAGAAAATCTAAATAAAAATTTAAGTAACCAGTATCTTTGTCTCATTGAAGTCAATATCTAAACCACCAACGTATTCCGTTAGATCAATCATAATTCATACTGGGTTTGTTCATTCCTCAACTCAAAAATAATAGCATCGCTAACATTTACTTGTGTCGATGGTCCATAACGTAATATGGAGATATTGCGCACTCCTCTTACTTTATGATCATATTGTGCAATATGACACACGCGTACACAACACTACTTATTTTCACTTGATCAGTCAAACGTACAGGTCGATCAATTATGTGACATCTAGTTTTCAAAACACCAAACGCTTGTTCAACGTCTTTTCTTGCAGATTCATGTATCTTCTTGAACAATATTTCTTTGTCGACCGTCAGCAGCGAATAAGATTTCGCAAAAACAGACCAACTAGGGTACATGCCATAAACAAGATAGAACATGCGTCTATATTGTCTCACATTCACTGTAAACGGGCACATAGGGGTGGTTCCCTGTAACTCGATATCAAATTAATAGCAGTGACCGATGTAGAATTTTAACGTCGTTTTTTTTATCTAGGAGGATCAAAGTACGTATACCAAATCAATAAATTGTTCGAACGCAACATCTTTGAGCATGATCATCGGGTTTTTATGGTCACCTCTCATAAACTGGTCTCGCAAAATCTTTGGACAACTTCTCCAAACGATGTGTGTACAATCGATGATACCGACCATCCCTGGAAGGTGCTATCTAGCTTCATGTGTGGCGAACAAATGGATACTCTTTACTATATAACTTAGTAACAACATTGCAAAAATAGTGAAGAGACTCACTTGAAATTCTACTAGACATAGCTAAATATTAATCATATTCGTCAGGAACGTTACCAGTTTCAAGTTGATGAATTGCGAATGCACTTTTGTATTGTCGTAAAACTCTTTTTCCCCTAGCATCGTAACCTTATTGAAACCATTCAAATTGAGCTTTGATATCCCCAACAATCTTAAATATAAATCTTTCGGTAAAGGGATCAATTTTAAACATCTCGGCATTGTACTTTACGTTTTCAACAAGGTAATCATTCATTAAAACATCAATTGCCCCCCACCCACCAATCATGTTGCATAACTTTTTTTCTTTGATCGTCCCGTATCTTTAAGGTCCGCGGCTTCGCAAACCTTTGCAAAAAATTCGAGAGTAAGACCCGCCGAGTCGGACGAAATAGACGAATTGAGTGGAAACGAAGGACCTTCCATTTGATAATTTTGATGGGTTCAAATGTGGGTGTATTATAGGTGTTTATGATTTGTAACGTGGTTATATTTGGTTAAAATAATATATATATATATATATATATAATGTGATAAAAATTGATTTTTTATACTTAAAAGGTCATAATTCCGTTGGCACCAGCCAATGGCTATTTTGGACCAAATTAATCACACTCGCGATGTACATCGTGAGCTGTGATAAAAAAGACAATCACAAGTCACCTGGGGCAGTGTTTGTGATGGGCACGGCCAGTCCATCATGGACCGCTCTGTGCACTCTTATTAGAGCTCCAATATAAGCTCGAGCTCGTTTAATCCCAACTCAATTTGATGTTAAATTTAGCAATCAAATCTCGGGTAGCTCACATTAATTCGTTCTCACCCGGAATTTAATAAGGTAATTAGGATTCATACACCACCTATTTAGGATTCATACACCCTGGCCCACATCACATACCAATAGGAGACTGTCACATACCCCAGAATGTGATGTCACACCCTCAGAATGTGACGTCACAAGGTGTATGAATCCTATAACCCATTTAATAAATGTAAATAATCAATAAGTTACTTGAATAAAGAAAAATGTGAATTTTTATGATAGCAACTACCTACTCTCTCTCTCTCTCTCAATCACACTGGTATCTATCATCAGTTAATCGAACGACACAATTATACAAAAATCATGATTTATTTGGTCCCATCTATCGATGTCAGTAGTAATGGCAATCTTTTTCAATCTTTTTTTTTTGAATGGCAAAGTGCATTTATTTCAATAACCCAATATGTACATGTCCATCTATTAGCAAGATGCTATATAGATTAGTGTCATCAAAAAAATTCCCAGCCCCGATTACATCTAATCCCAATAACAAAAACTGAATTACAAATCAAATGCACGCCATTTGTTCCAATCTTTTGTGAGCCCGCTTGTTCTATTTGTTATCCAAAGAAAGGATTGCGCCTTGATGTCATTTAAGATTTCCTCAAGATTGACTCGTTTTCCTTGGAAAGCTTTCTTATTTCTGGCGTTCCAGATTGCCCAACAAGTGGTGAGAATGATTGCGTATATAGCTTCCTTCTTTGTTCTTCGAACGCCGCTAATGTTGCTCAAATCCAGGAGTTCTCTAAAAGTGAAAGCGAATAAAGGTGGGATGTTGCACCATTCGCAAATCTTTTACCATACATTCGCAGCCACAAAACAGTGAATAAAAAGACGATCCGCATTTTCTGAGTGTTCTCCGCATAGATTGCACAAAGGTGAAGTGTTGATTATTCTTCTCTTGATTAAGCCTTCCAACGTTGCTACCCTATCTTGTTCCGCTCGCCACGCTAGGATGTTAACTTTCTTAGGACCAGCTTCGACCATTTGAATGGAAAGAAGGGACGGCTAACTTTGACAGCAGGCCGCGGCATGATGCAGCAGAGAAGCTGCCAGATGGATCACCGGACCAGCTCCATTTATCGGCTGCAGTGGAGAGCGTGACAGTTGACAGCAGCGTATTGCATTCCAGTAGCTCCTCGCGTTCTCTATCCAGAAGTGGTTCTCTCCTCCATACCCAACCCACCTCCCCAATGTTCCCCTGCAAAACTAAACGGGCTGCAATTGTACAGCCCTTGTGAGATTCTAAAGCAAACAAATTGGGAAATTTGTACCTGAGTGGGGTTCCAGCAATCCAGCAGTCGAGCCAAAACCGAATGTGCAACCCGTTACCAAGTACCCCCGATAAGAAAGTTATCAACCTGGATATTGTTGTTTTCAAAATCCCTTCCTATTTTGATAATTGCACTCCATACCCCCGAGAAGGCCGACTTAATCGGAAGGAAGGCCCAAGACCTATCGCTATGATGGATGGATTCAATGACCTGTTTCCACAGACTTGCGCCTTCAGATTTAAAGCGCCACCACCATTTTAATAAAAGACTCATGTTCATGTGTTGGAGAGAACCCAATCCTATTCCACCTTTTTCTTTAGGTCCGATTACTCGTTCCCACGCTATCCAAGAAGTTTTACTTTTCTCATCCGTTCCGCCCCAGAAGAATCTCCGCCTAAGTTTTTCCAGCTGTTCAAGAACGTTTTTAGGAGCCCGAAATAGCGAAAAGTGGTAGATCGGCAAGCTATCCAAGACAGATTTTAGCAAGACCACGCGGCCACCGATTGATAACGTTTTGGCTTTCCATTTTGATAGTCTCGTGGAAACAGTGTCAATAACATTCCTCCAATGTCTTGCTTGATTCATGTTGGCACCAATCGGAACCCCTAGGTACTTAAAGGGAAGTTGCCTTTGTTGACATTAACTGTTTGTGCAACTACCTCAATGTTTGGTTCGGCGACCCCTATGCCGAATAGGTTTGACTTATGGAGGTTTATTTTCAGCCCTGAGATAAGATGAAAACATCTAAAAAGGCGTATGACGTTGTGGATATTTTCAGGTTCCCATTCACCAATTACAATAACGTCGTCCGCATACATGAGGTAGGTGATGTTAGGGCCTGAATTGGGGAGTGCAATACCTTTAATCAGTTGGAGTTCCTCGGCTTTCTTAAAAAAGCAAGTCAAGGCTTCCATAGCGATGATGAACAAAAAAGGCGAAAGGGGGTCGCCTTGTCTAACCCCTCGGTAACATTGAAATTCCAAAGTGGGTGAGCCATTTAGGAGCACCGAGGCTCTAGCCGATGTTAGTATGCCTTTGATCCATTTTTGCCAACGTTCCGGGAAACCCATTTGGGCTAGCACTTCCAAGATGAACCCATGCAAAATATCTATTAAAAAAAACAAGTTATGTCGACAATTGTAAACATTTCCATTATTAATTTGTGTTCCTACTTTAAACTATAAAAGAAAAAAAAATAATCAAATACACTCATATCAATATTAGTAATACATTTAATAGTCATAACACTTTGTCCGAATAAACGATGCCGTACCATCAGGAAATTATAACCATACTATGAAACTATCAACAACCCAAACATGGGCTTGTTAATGCTTGGAGGCCAGATTTCACATGCGTTTTTAAATCTTGATGACGTGTATATGCTTTATACACACAAGAAGGTGGTTGAGCTTTATAAAGGCTTGCATTAATTGATACAAGGCTTGATTTTGAAACATTTGATTTGGGTTCTTTTACCTTTGAAGAAAGATTTGATATGGTTCCTTATGAAGAATGTTTTGGACTTCTTTTTATCGAAAATGTGTTAATATCATAGAAAAGTAATTGTGTATGGACCATCTCTTCCATTTTCAACAAATAAAAATTTAGTTTTTATTTTTACTGTTAAAACATGTTAATTACCGGTAAACTCAGGGATCTTTAACATGCTGTCAGAATTTTACCCTAATATCAGAGATTTAACCCAAAGATTACTCAGGCTTTTATTAATCAAACAAGAAACAAAACATACAACTCGATCCTCACTACAAAAACTCTCAGACTCAACCCTCTTAGATCATCAACATGATGATCAGATATTACAACTTCAGAATCTAACTATGACATATGAACCAAACTATGACTCAAGATCTAGACCTGATAATATCAAGACGATGACAGAGAGATAACAATCTAAAACAAAACCCTAAAACTTATCGAAACTATTAAACTGAAGAGTTGATCAGCTTTTATAGGAACTAATACAAGTGGTAAAGAAACACAAAATTAACGGTCTTGATCTGTTTGTGTTTCTTCAATTAATGGTCAAGATCTCTTTATATCGAACCACACGGATTGCTGACTAGGACAACTTTAACCGGATTGGGCTGGTGACCCACCAAGCCCAATAGCCTCTTGACTCTTTAGCCCATGACTCCAACCAGTAAGATCCTTAGCCCATTCAGCTTTCCAATCATCAGCCCACACTCGATATAGCCCAACATGAAATATAAAATAAAAGTGAATTAATAATATTTTCATAAAATATTTCAACACCCCCCCCCCCCCCCCCCCTCACTTTTATTACCAAACACATCCTTCATGTTCAACCAATCACAAACTGTTTCATGTTGACTTACAGTCAAACCTTTTGTAAAAATGTCAGCTATTTGTTCTTCTGACCTGATATGAACAGGCTTAATACAACCTTTAATTATTTTTTCTCTCAAGAAAAACAAGTCTAATTCGAAATGTTTAGTTTTATCGTAAAAAACTGGATTGTTAGATATAGAGATAGCAGCAGAATTATCACAATGAATAATAACAGGAAGACTGACCTGCACTTGTAACTCACTCAACAAGTTTATTAACCATAACACTTCACATGTAGCAGTACACATTGAACGATATTCAGCTTCTGCTGTAGATCGTGAGATTGTAGACTGCTTTTTACTTTTCCATGATACTAAGGACTTGCCCAGAAATATACAGTATCCTGTAACTGACTTTCTAGACACCAGACACTTTGCCCAGTCTGAATCAGCATATGCTGATAGGATAAAATCAAGACATTTAGAGATAGCAATCCCTTTACCAGGAGCTTGTTTTAAATATCTCAAGACCCTCATTGCCAACTTAAAATGTCCTCTTGTTGGCTTATGCAATTGACTCAATATATGCACAGAATATGAGATATCTGGTCGTGTATGAGATAAGTAAATAAGCTTCCCTACAAGTCTCTGGTATCCAGTCACATTAACAAGACTACCTACTTCTTTGGCCATTAAAGAAGTCACCAAATAATTTGGCTCAATAGGACTGTTAGCTGGTTTGCAGCTTGTCATGCCATACTCAGCTAACAGCTCTAAGCAATATTTCCTTTGAGTCAGACAGATTCCATCACTGGAATCTACTACCTCAATACCTAGAAAATATTTAAGACTTCCTAAATCCTTTATCATGAATTTAGTTTTTAAGAATTCCTTTACAAGTCCTATTTCAGTTTTATTATTTCCTGTTATAATTATATCATCCACATAAACCAATAAAACCACAAACACAGAATCACTACTCTTAATAAACAGAGAATGATCACACTTGCTTTGCACAAAGCCATTTTCAAATAAAACACCTACCAACTTTTCATTCCACATTCTTGGGGCTTGTTTAAGCCCATACAATGATTTCTTTAGTTTACACACCCTAGTATCATTTTTATCAAAATAACCCTCAGGTAAACACATGTAAACATCTTCACATAAATCACCATAAAGAAATGCATTATTCACATCAAGTTGGTACAAAGGCCAACCATATTGAATGGCAATAGTTAGGACACACCTAACAGTTATCATTTTCACAACTGGTGAAAATGTCTCATCATAGTCAATTCCTTCTCGTTGACTATAACCTTTAGCCACTAATCTAGCCTTATATCTATCTATCTCTCCTGAAGACTTATATTTTATTTTGTATACCCATTTACAACCAATTGATTTCCTATCACTTGGTAATTCAACTAATTCCCAAGTATCATTTCTATTTAATGCTTCTATCTCATCATTCATTGCAGTAATCCAATTTGGATCATTGCAAGCCTGATGATAGAACTTGGGTTCTACAGTTTTGTTGAGAATAGATGCAAAACAAAAATTTTCAGGACTAAGATTAGAATAATTAACTACATTTTCCAGCCCATACTTAACCTTTCCCTCCACAACATATTCACTAAGTTTCTTAGGAAAAACAGAAGTCCTAGAGGATTTTCTAACACTCATATTAGGATTGAATGTGTTATTTCCCTCAGACACTACAGATTCATCACTGCTATGATTATCACCCTCAGCCCTACCTGTTACAAATTCTGACCTACTAGGTTGCTGAGTCTCAGCCTTTCCAGTAGTAGAGTCAGAATTGACAACTGGTTGCTGAGACCCATGACCATCAAGGTCAGTTGATGATTTATTTTGTAAATCATCATAGGGAACATCCTGTCCCTTTGAATGTTTGTCCTCAAGTCCTTCATATAAATCAAAAAAGTTTATGTTATTAACTTCCTTATTTAAATTTGAGTCATATTCTGATAAATTCTTTGTCTCTTTAAATGGGAAAACAGTTTCATAAAATCTTACATCCCTTGAAAACAAAACTTGTTTGGTTTCTAAATTCCAAAGTTTGTATCCTTTTTTTCTCATTAGAATAGCCAATTAGAACACATTTATCAGCATGACTTTCAAATTTATCAGAATTATTTAAAACTGTACTAAAACACAAACATCCAAATACCTTAAGATGATCAATTACAGGTTTAAATCCAAACAGTAGTTCATAGGGTGTTCTACCATTTAACACAGAAGATGGGGTCCTGTTTATAAGATAAGCAGCTGTCAATACACATTCTGACCAGAATCTTAAAGGTAGACATGCTTGGAATAGCAGGGCTCTAGCAACATTTAGTAGATGTCTGTGTTTCCTCTCAACAATACCATTTTGTTGAGGGGTATACACACAAGTGGTCTGATGATTTATCCCATTTTGTTTACAAAATAATTTGAAGTTTTGATTTGTAAATTCAGTCCCATTATCAGACCTGAACACTTTAATGTTTGACTGAAACTGATTTTTCAAACTTATGAAAAAATATTTAATGTTTTCAAAAACTTCATCTTTATGCTTTAAGAGATAAATCCACACACACCTAGTAAAATCATCTACTATTGTCAAGAAGTATCTAAATCCTTCCCTACTCTTAACTCTATATGGACCCCAAACATCTAGATGAACCAATTCTCCTAACTTTTTAGTTTTATGTTCACTTAAAGGAAAGGGTTCTCTATGTTGTTTGGCTTTATGACAAGTCTCACAAGGCTCATGACTATCAAAGGTTTTTAGTTTAAGATCATTTTTTAAAACTTTTAATACTGTTTCAGAAGGGTGACCAAACCTGGAATGCCACAGACTAGTGGCTTCTATGTTATTACAACTTATACTAGCAAAAACAGAGGACTCACCACAAAAATATAGACCATCAAGTTGATTACCAGTCACCAGGGTTTTCTTTGTGAAAGAATCCTGGATATAACAATTGTTTTCATCAAACAACACAACCAACTTACTATCCTTGGCAAGTTTATGTACAGACAAAAGATTTACAGCATAATCAGGAACAACAAATACATCATAAAGAGTGACTTTATCATTTAACTTAATATCTCCAATTTTAGTTACCTTTGCACTGGTTCCATTTGGATGCTTAACAGTTATATTATATTCCAAGACATCAATTAAGTTTATCATGTTTTCATCACTCATTACCATGTGTTGATTTGCTCCTGAATCACAAATCCATCCTAACAACTTGTATCCTTTATTTATACTAGCAAAAGAAAACACAGGCCTATAACTACCCCACATAGCAGAAAAACACTTAACATCCTTACCTGCTGAATTGCAGGCAGGAGATGATTCTTCAGGTTTCTTATTCAACAGATTCAAAAGTTGAGAAATCTGTTCAGAAGTGAAACCATTTGTAGAACCATTAGTCTCAACAGTAGAGTTGTTCACACTATTATTATTAGCAGACTTTTTGTTTTGACCTGGTCTAAACTTCATCCAAGAAGGATAGCCAACAATCTCAAAACATTTGTCTATAGTGTGACCAACTTTATTACAGTGTGTACACTTAAGGTTTTGATTTGCCCCTTTAGAACTTTTCTTTTTAAGTTCTAGGGACTGACTAGTCTTAGAAAAGAATCCCACATTTTGACTATTCTCTTTAGAACCAATAGTCAAATTTGAGTTCCTATGGGACTCTTCCCTAGAGACTATAGAGAAGGCTTCTTTAACAGTAGGTAATGGTTCCCTAATTAATAAGTTTGTTCTAACAGATTGATATGAATCATCAAGACCCATTAAGAACTGCATCAATTTTATTAAAAGACTAAAATCATTAAACTGTTTAGAAGCTTCACAAACACAAGCAGGCAGTTGTAAAATTTGATCCAATTGTTTCCACATTATGTTAAGTTTATGGTAATACTCAGAAACTGAAGAACCATTTTGTGAAAAAGAGTTTATCTTTTGATATAACTCAAATACAACTGAACCATCTATCTTATTGTATGTTTCCTTTAAATCTTTCCACACTTCAGATGCAAGTTTAGAGTACACTTGTCCTAGATACAGTTCTTCAGAAACTGAATTTAGGATCCAAGTTAGTACAACAGAGTTGCATCTGTCCCATTGCCTAGCAAGAATGGGATCATCACTAGGCTTAACACATTCACCATTTATAAAACCTAATTTGTTCTTTACTTGTAAAGCTAGCAACATTGCATTAGACCACACATTATAGTTCTCTGTTCCTTTTAGTTTAACACTAACTATAGTAAGATTAGCAGAATCACTAGCATGTAAATACAATGGTTCACTAGCATCAAGTTTGTTAACTAAAGTTCTCACAACAATATTATTATTGTCGTTATTATTATTATTATTATTATTATTACCAGGATTTCCACCATCATTATTAACATCAAAATTATCATCATCAGCCATAGCTACTTAACCAGATAATCAGTTAATCACAACACGGAAACACACAGGCAATAATCAACAACAAACAGCAAAAAAAACAATTAGTTAACCAAAAAACACAACACACACTGGCGAAGCCTTGCTGGTGTTCCAGATCGTCGATTCGTCACTCAAAAGGTGTCGACGCAGGTCCTAGCAAGGGAGCCTCCTAGACCTAATCCCAACCTTAAAGCTAAATCAGAGTCTCAAGCTCTGAGCACAGACTCCTTAAACAACTCTAGACAAACAATAGTAATGGAAAGATCTCACCAATATCACCCAAGTTAGGGTTTCTCCAATAAACTCGTAACAAACAACCTTCACTTAGGGTTGCTTGTCAGAGAGCAATAAAAGAAAAGAATATGCTTCCAGTATCCTCAAATCTCCAAGATCCAGAACTAGAAGATAGATCTTCTCTTAAATCCTCAGCAGATAATAAAACCACCAAGAACAGAGCTTAACCTAAAGCTCTGATACCATGTCAGAATTTTACCCTAATATCATAGATTTAACCCAAAGATTACTCAGGCTTTTATTAATCAAACAAGAAACAAAAAATACAACTCGATCCTCACTACAAAAACTCTCAGACTCAACCCTCTTAGATCATCAACATGATGATCAGATATTACAACTTCAGAATCTAACTATGACATATGAACCAAACTATGACTCAAGATCTAGACCTGATAATATCAAGACGATGACAGAGAGATAACAATCTAAAACAAAACCCTAAAACTTATCGAAACTATTAAACTGAAGAGTTGATCAGCTTTTATAGGAACTAATACAAGTGGTAAAGAAACACAAAATTAACGGTCTTGATCTGTTTGTGTTTCTTCAATTAATGGTCAAGATCTCTTTATATCGAACCACACGGATTGCTGACTAGGACAACTTTAACCGGATTGGGCTGGTGACCCACCAAGCCCAATAGCCTCTTGACTCTTTAGCCCATGACTCCAACCAGTAAGATCCTTAGCCCATTCAGCTTTCCAATCATCAGCCCACACTCGATATAGCCCAACATGAAATATAAAATAAAAGTGAATTAATAATATTTTCATAAAATATTTCAACATGCTAACCAATTATATTATTTAAACTGTTTGCATTTGTCATGTGATTTTCAAAAGAGTTAAAGGGAAAAGAAAAAGAAAAAAAAAACATATGTTTATGATAATGTCTATTACTTATGACCCTATACTCAATATTAAAATCAAATTAAAAACTATATGATTTAACATGTAAACTTCAATACAAATGTATATTAAAACATTTAAAATTCTATATCCTTGCAACTCATCTTGGACAATTCATCTAAAAGAAACTCTAGCAAGATGTTAGAGGAAGGGGAAATACAAATGATTGGAGCACTCCAAGAAAGGATTTATTTTTTATTTATTAATTATTTAATCCAATCTCTAGATGTAACACTATAAGCAAATCCCAGATCTTCATGCATATGACATGTCATATTAGGAATGTCTGGCCTTGAATGTTACAAACGCGTTTTCGGTATACTTTTTGTGGATGAAAGATAACTCCATAAGTAAACATTTAGAGTTATAGCAATATCTAGATGTAACAACATAAGCAAAACAGTCTATTCTCGTTTTTGTCAAGATAGACACAAGTGGGCTAGCTCTCATTTGTGATCAGCCCATGATTTTTGATAGGGATTTTGGCCCATGTTCATGCTTTGGAGAAGCCCATTTAGCTCCACCAGATGTTTGAACCAAATCTTAAAAATTCATGTTAACTCGTGGGATGAAATGAATTTTATTAGACTATAGGTTGTTCCCAAGGGGACTGAACGGATTCAGTATCATATCTCTTCAAGATGGTATTAGTTAACATGAATTTTATTAGACTATAAATTGTTCCCAAGGGGACTGCATGGTGGTAAGTAATGCACGCTACAGCTAAAAGGTTGAAAGTTTAAATATTGCAGAGTATATGTGTTATGTGTTAATCCGAAAAGAATATGATAACTAAAAAAATATGAATTGGATATGAAATTCCTTGAGTTTCACTTTTTCATGAAAGTCAAACTATAGCATGCATGCAATGCGCATAAAGCGTTACAGTAGCTGAAAAATTATTTTCTTCAAAATTTACAGTTTCACAAGCTGTAGATTTTGTTCAACTGAGAAAATCAATAATGAACAATTCGGTTTCACAAGTTGTAGTTAACGCTTTTTTTCTTCGGAGTTTTGAATTCCTTTGAACCGAATTAACAGAATGAGTAAATTACCAAAACCGTCCCTGTGGTTTGGCCCAATTTGCCACTCCAGTCCAATCTTTTAAAAATTGCTTGAACAGTCCCTGACTTTTGAGAAAATAGGCCAAAACAAGTCCAACGACTTAACCCAGTTAAGTTTTTGAGGTTAAGTCAGGGGCATTTTCGTCAACTCACGTATAAATTCATCTTCTTCCCCCATTGTCTTCTTCCCTGATCAGACCCACCACCACCACCACTACCCACCATCTCCTCCACCTTTCACCAACACCACCATAAGCCTTTCAACCTGACCGTTTGTACCATTACATTCAATTTTCATCCACCTCCTTCTTTCAACTCTCTCACTCTCTCTCTCTACCCATTCAACACACACAAAAACACATACAACACACACACTACTCTCTATTGTCATTACCTTTCATTAAACTCTCCGAATTTAACAATTCCATTGGTGTAATGCTTCTGTTCTTTTAATGAAAAAACATCGTCTTCCGTTCTCAATCTCTGTTACACAATCAAAAACTAACCTCAATCGATTAAACACTCACTATCCTATTTCCATAATTAGGGCTTTTATTACATACTCTTTGTTACTGATTTCTCTCCAATCAAGTTTACATAATTCCCGCCGAATTAATCGTACAATCCCCAATCGCCTAATCCCAATTTTCATGGATTAGATTCAGAAAATATAGAATGTGTATAGATTTCGTTGGTTTTATTGATTACATCTCTGTTTCATCTGATTAATCGTATCCGTCCGTTGCATGGTTCAGTATTGAGAGGTTTGTCTGAGTCTAGGGTTTTCGTTTGGTGTGAAAAAGACTCAAAGAGGGGTTTTTTTAACCTTTTATTGGTATTCAACGATGGTAAAGCAGAAGGTGAAATTAAAAATGTTGAATGTGAAACGATGTGAGTTGGAGGAAGTTGATAGTGAAGAAACTGAAGATGGTGGGTAGTGGTGGTGGTGGTGGTGAAAGGTGAAGATGGTGGTGGGTGGTGGGTCTGATTAGAGAAGAAGACAATGGGGAAGAAGATGAATTTATACGTGAGTTGACGAAAATACCCCTGACTTAATGTCAAAAACTTAATTGGGTTAAGTCGTTGGATTGTTTTGGCCTATTTTCTCAAAAGTCAGGGACTATTCAAGCAATTTTTAAAAGATTGAGCTGAAGTGGCAAATTGGGCCAAACCACAAGGACGGTTTTAATAATTTACTCTAACAGAATCAAATTAATGTATACCTATGTTTGTTATTTATCCCAACCAAAATACAACTTTATTCCAATCTTATTTACTCCAGCCCAATCCAATAATAAATGATGGTATTTTATTTAAAAGAAATAATGCTCGGTTTATTAAGAACCTGTTTGGTAGCCTCTTAATTAATGAGGCTCTGAATCTTTCAGTTTTGAATGGTTCAACATTCAGACTGTTTGTTTCAACTTAAAAAAGGCTCTGAATGGAATGACTAAGAGCTGAACCATTCAACACTTAATCATTCAGATCCTTTTAACCATTCAGATCTCTTAATGATTCAACACTTAATCAACCAAACAGCCCCTAAGTCAAAAACCAAATACCGCACTGATTTAAACTCGGTTTTCGGTTGCGATTGGAAATTTTAAACCGAAAACTAAAATCTATTAACACCCTATTTGAAACTCCCCAATTCAAAGCCCAAGGAGACGCGCGTAGAATTTTTTTTAAATACTATGATTTTTTTTTTTATGTAGAAACAATACCATAGGAAATTTAGAGCAGCATGACAAGTAAATGGACAACAAGTTGCCCTGTAACCCTCTTTTGAATAGCAAATCTTATCATACCAAGCCCCGCTTGCAAAGTGCATATATAATGTATATATGTGTGGGCCCTAGAAGAAAGTCAAATTGCACTAATATTAACGTTATTTAACTAATTTAGTGAAAATAAGGTTAAAAAATGATGGATGGTTAATCATGCATCATACGGTGACATTATAACCAAAAGACATGGGAATACATGTACGAATCGGGCTTGTACCGACTCCCGATTGCTAAGTGTTATATGCCTTATGTCCAAGGCTTCATGCAAAATCACCATCGAGCAGGGGGTTTCACCGGAAGCAACTTCTCTAGTCTTACGAGGTAGATGTAAGGTTGTCTACATCTTACCCTTTTTAGACCCTACCTTAGTTTTTACTATTGGTGAATTAACTGAGTATGATGATGAAATCTTATCCTACCAAAAATATAACTTTGTTTCCTTGGCGGTCGAAAAATTGTCATGAACAACCCATCTGTACTCTAACCAAAAGTTTAAACCTAAATAACTGAGCCATTTGAGGAACTAGTTGTTCAGCTACGAATGATTTAATAACCAATTAAATGACATATTTAACTGAACCGACATTAAAACCAAACTTTTATGTAATTATCTATATCTATATTACATTATTAAGAGAATTGGATTGGCTTGATGGTAATTTTACAATCATTTTAAGATGGTAGATCAAAAGACTCAGGTTTAAATCCCAATCTTTTGCCATTTTGTTCCCATTATGCCCTGCTATGCCTTTAATGGTTTCACTGATGCAAAGTATTCAGCACACATCTTGCGAAAATGCTAATGTTTTTGTAACTGATGTCCTTCAATAGCACTGATTAATTAGCTGCGAAAATGCTAATGTTTTTGTAACTGATGTCCTTCAATAGCACTGATTAATTAGCTATGAAATAGCCCGATATGGTTTTGAAATCGTCTGAATCAAACCCACAATTGAATGATGTGGGCAATTAATGAGAATTAAATCTGATGATTGAATGGTGGGAGTTGCTTGAGAATTGTAAAAGCCCCAATAAATTGGATTTGGTGACCCTCCTTCCCTTCACCTTCTATACATTAAAACCCAACATACGTTTTGTCCATAGAAATGTTTTAATAGCCATCATCAAGGGAGAGAGACACAGAAAGGGGATAAATTGATATGAAGAGAATATTGAGATCGGGAATTCAGAAAGGGTTTGGTGGCGGCGATGAGGTTTGATGAAACCTTGGCCTTCGTCTGCCCTAATTTTATCCAATACTCGATTTAATGTTTTTTCCCTTCCTACCCTCCCTTCTTCAACCCTGAATCCCTTATTCCCCTGTTGCGTCTCTTCCATCCTTCAATTATTTTGGAGTTTTATATAATTTATATAATTGCAACAGGGTTGTTGGAGGGCTTCCGAGTGCGTATGATATATTCGGGGATAATGTTTTTCTTGAAAAGGCGGAAACATAGCTGATAGGATGCTGCCAACATGGAATACACCTTCTGGTATCCCTTAAATTATAATCAATTTGGCTCATGCTAATGTGGATAAATCCTGGTTGGACAAGGTTAGTTCTAAACTTTGTAAACCATTTTTCTCAGTTTGATGCATATTGACCTTGGATTTGACTTTTCAATAGAACTTAAACCAGTATGGTACTCAAAACTCAGAAGATGGAAATGATAGTAGCTAATTTACAGGAACTTTGATATTCACCTTACATTTTAACTATGTAAATCAAGGGCTTTCGGTCTACGGAAATAAAGGCAGCACGGATCAGCACGCATAAGTATCCAGATTGTGGGTTCTTGCCATATGTATGAGTGGTCGTTTTGTATTAACAGAGGATGTACACATTTTTTTTCTACATTTATTGAAGTACTACATCATAGACCCCCTGGTCACGATTGGGAGCTTGAACCATGGGTCACTTCTGGCTTATATTTGTTTCAAATTCTTATAGAGTTAATTATTCTTTGAACTCTTTTGCTTAGCTTTGGTTTTCATTACACACAAAATCCCATTATTAACGAGTGTCTTCCTTACATCACATACGTATGCTTTTATTTCATAGGCTGAGATGTTGTACGCTTCGTTGTTGGTGCCACGAGTCTAGATACTATAATTATGGTTGATATTTATTGATATCTTCTTTTCTTTTTCCAGTGATGGTGCACAACTTGGGTAGATGACCAGCCGTGTTGTAGCATTTTTGTTTCTTTTATGTGTTGTGGCCCATGGATGGTGTTGAGGATGCAATTTTTGTTCTTATTATTTCTTCTCTACTTACATTATTTAGATATTTAGCTATCTAAGTTTTCATTTCCCTGTCCTCGTGAGAACCTTTTAGCCTTTATAATGCTTATGTCTAAAAAAAACAGCGTGTGTTGATTGACATTGACATGATTCCTGTTTTGTGAATCGTTTCTTATGTGCTTATAATACTTTTTTGGGCATATATGTAACGGGCTATAGTCTAAGTTCTTAGTTTCAGTCAACAACTTTGTTTCCCATGCACACCTTGCTGGATATGTCGATGATTGTTTGTTTTTAATCATACGTGTTTGTATCTAATTGGCGAACACTCAGTTCTTTATTACTCAGTTTGGTTGTATTTTTCCAGATAACTTGTTATATCTTGAACGCTTTTATATAATTACGTTGATTATATGGATCTCATAAATGCCCGCGGCAACGCGCGGGTAAGCTCACTAGTCAATCAATAATATGTTGTATTTTTCTTTTATAAATCACGAAATGCATCCGCTCATGTCTAAAGAACCAAATCAACTCAAACCATTGAATTTACAAAGCCGTTTATAGCATAAACCAATCAATGATAAAATCTGGACAACAGTTATTGTTTTGTTCTTAACACATACATTTTTTTTTAACAACTAATTTCTCCCCCATTTAAATACACCTATTTTTGTCTCTTATAATTCTTGAACTCTCAACATCTCTTTTAAAACACCAACATCTTTACCATCACACCACAAACGATGGGGCATTTAGCACATACATACAAGGTGCTATTTTTTATTAGTACTTCTATGCTACTTTTTTTTCTTCATGAAATGAAACATCAACGTACATGTTGTCAAAGTTGAGACTTACGAATTTTAACATTTCCGTCACAACAAACAACAAAAAAGATGAGGGTGATACATCATCAGTTACCCTAATTTATTTTGAGAGGAGGAGGATATTTGTTACTTTGATTTAAATCATCAAAATAACATAAATGTTCCCGATTAACACGAATGTTCCCTGTGGTTAATACTTTTGCACTCGTATGGTCTTTAACCCTAACGACCGTTTGTTTTCTCTGTTAAGTAGGTGTCAAATGTCAGTTTTACCCTTGAGTAAGAGATAAAATAATTAGAATTAAAATATTTATACTAATCTTCTTCTCCTACACCAAACCACCACCATAATGTAAGGATTTGAGTTCAGATGGTACATAACTAACATGGAAAACCACCACCTCTAGAACATTCAAGCTTCTAGAGGAAAAGTAAATCAACAGAAGTGGAACAGAGCAAATCCGGTGGCCAGTTTCGATGACCGTCCTTGACCAACACCCAAACATCTTCTATTGTTAATTATTTCTCCAGCCACAATTCAATCCTCCATCACCATCATTAATAACCGTCGACCCTAACCCCTTCCTGCCGCCAAACTCCACCATACGCCACCACAGCAACCACAACTTCATCATCACCAGATCCCAATCCATCCCTACTGTAACTAACTTCTAAACCGTGACCGAACAACCATTACCATAAGACTATCTTAATCCCTCATCATTATTATCCTAACAATTATCCAGTACACAACAACTATGTTTTGAAATAAGAAGATTTAATCAACCTTACTGACTAATCGGAACCATCACCACCAGTCCTTACCGAACTTGTCACCGATATCTCCTCTCCCTTGCTATCTTTATCTTCTCTGCTCGACCCTCTCGATCACTCTCTCTCTCTAACTCCCCTGCTTCTCTCTCTACAGTTCTTTCTCTCTCTCTACCTCTTTCGAACAGATCAGAAGGTTGGGGGTTGTGGGTGTAGAGGGTTGGGGGTGTGTGTTGGTTCGCCGGTCGCCGCCGCGTTGGCCACCGTAGAGGTGGTGTCCGGATGCATCTCTTAGTCTCTCTCTCTCTCTCTCTAGAAGTTTATCTGTATGTGTGTATGTTAATGTGTATGGTGGAGAGGATTTTATAATAATATTATTATAAAAACATATAATAATATTATTATTATATGTTTTTATAATTCTTTTGTCTTTTAGTATAAGGGTATTCAAGTAATTTTACATGCCATTAACTGAAAGAATTAACGGACGTTAGTCGTAGGGACCATCACAGTTACAAATTTCAAACCAGCGGGAGCATTTGTGTAACTCTGAAGTTTTGGGGAGCAAACTTGCAATATCTGAAAAGCACAGGGAGCATCCGTGTAATTAACTCAAATACAAATTCAAATAATATTTATTTCACTAAAATCAAAAAATATAATCCAACGTTATCCCTTAAGCCTTATCTATATCATTTGACCTGTTTATAATGAAAACGAAATAAACGTGCAACAGACACACCAAAAATATCAATAATCCATAAGGGCAATTCCGTCATTTCACAATAATAATCGACATCGCTAATTAATAATATAACTATCGTCACTAACCTGGAGCTCGATCATGGCTTCTCCATCACCATTACAGAACCCATCACAAAAACCTTCACCATTCATCGGAACACCACCATCTCCTATCACCCTTTATCCGTACATCTTCACACACAAACAGCAAACGTCTTTAACTACTTCAACCTTTCGTCACTGTTGTTGTAGTGTAACTAGATCTAATAAAGATAACACGAGACTTGTTAGGAAACTCGATAGAAAGCTTAGGATCGGAGACGTTTCAGTCAACGATGATGTTAATGTTAATAAAATAGAGGAATTGACGAAGAAGAGACCGAATCTGAACTACAAATCGTTGTGGGGAAGGATATTTTTTGCGTCAACGAAAGTGAGGAGTATTCTGTTGCTGAATATTATTACTCTAGTTTATGGTAAATCACTGAATCTTAACTCTAGTTTATGGTAAATAAGTAGAGGGACTGTTTTGTAATTGTTTGATAGTATAGGGTGTTAGTTGTTAGTATAGGGATTTCTCTGGTTAAGTAACAAGTAGTGGTGTACAAATTGGTTAACCGGTTTTAACAACTAAACATTTTATACAATGACATGTTTGGATCCCTAGCATCTGAGGCGGTTCGCTTTTTGGAGCGGGTGCAGTAGGTGACTAGGTGGTCCATAGTAACTCGCAGAGCCACAGGAAACAAGGGTTTGTATAATTGTATTTGGTATAATAGGCTTTCCGATTCAAAAAGGGATAGCAGCGCAGCTTGTTGCTCAGTTACCCATTATCTAGACGTAATTTGGTTTACTGATTTAAAAAAAAAAAAACTAAACACTTTATAGAATGAAACAATTACAATACAGTCCCTCTACTTATTTAATATGTAACAGTGTATAAGGAAGGTAATTACAAAGGAAACATAAGTAAAAAAAATGGTAGATAAATAATTATTAGTACAATAAAGTGATGAACTCTAACTAATATCTCCTGACAGTATTACGGTCTAAGCCTGTACAATTGTCTGCATTTAAACATTTGTATGTTTTGTGTTTGGTGATAAAAAGAAAATTTCAATGGTATATTCTAAGGAAATAAATTTTATTTGATTGTTATAGCTAGTGACATACCAGTGTTAAAAGAGGTTGAAGCAATCATGGACCCTGCAGCTTTCACTGTTGTGAGATTTACTGTTTCTGCCATTCCGTTTCTCCCGTTTGCTTGGAGGGCTTGGGGGGATGTTCAAACGCGCAATTCAGGGATTGAGTTGGGCTTTTGGGTCAGTTTAGGCTATATCATGCAGGCTTTTGGACTGCTGACTTCTGATGCCGGGCGAGCATCCTTTATTTCTATGTTTACTGTAAGAAGCACTTGATTCGATTTGTAAATTAAACCATTATTATTTGTAAAAGGTGGTGTTATATTGATATGGTAATATGACCAAATTAGGTAATCGTCGTCCCCTTGATTGATGGTATGCTAGGAGCGGTGATTCCTGCTCGCACTTGGTTTGGAGCCCTTATGTCCATTATTGGGGTTGGAATGCTGGAATGCAGTGGCTCGCCTCCATGTGTAAGGATTGTTTAATGATGTGTGATTTGTTTTCTTTCTAAGACGAGTAAATGAAGCTTTTGTTACATCTGTCAGGTCGGTGATTTATTTAACTTTCTAAGCGCCTTATTCTTTGGCATACACATGCTAAGAACCGAGCATATATCAAGGAAAACAGACAAAGATAACTTCTTGCCAGTTCTTGGATATGAGGTCAGTTGATCATTCATAAGTTCTGCTTCATCTAGTATCTTATAATGAAAATGTTTCAAGCTTCATTAATAAACAGGTGTGTGTTGTTGCGTTGTCATCTATTATCTGGTATTTGGTTGGAGGTGTGATTGAAGGTAACCTTGAGTATCATCCATCATCTTGGACATGGGAAATGTTTTCGAAATGGATGGTAGAGTTCCCTTGGATACCGGCTTTATATACCGGTGTCTTTTCAACTGGTACATGCTTGTGGATAGAGGTAAGATGTTTGAAAGTTTTTATGTAGTGTAATATCAGGGGGTACGTCTGTTACCCCTCGATTATCATTGTGAAGTGGAAAAAATTGGGTTTTTAATGTATTTTTATAAAATGTTACCCCTAAAACAAATTTTTTGTTACCCCTTAAAATAATTTTTATAAAATGTTACCCCTTGTTTTATTTTCTAAATCCGCCACTGGTGTGACCCTGATGGAACACTTTTCAAATGCTCATGCATTATAATCAACTGAAACAGATGACAGCAATGCGTGATATATCAGCCACAGAAACTGCAATAATTTACGGTTTGGAGCCAATTTGGGGAGCTGGTTTTGCATGGTTTCTCCTTGGTGAAAGATGGGGCCTTCCTGGATGGTTTGGTGCTGCTCTTGTTCTAGGTCACCATTTTTTTTTCTTTATCTACTTATTTTTTCAGTGAAATAGTAAAATAAAAAATTAAAATACTGTGGAATGATCTCTGCAGGTGGAAGTTTAATGGTGCAGATAATCGGGGCAACTTCTCCCGATTCATCTGTAAAACGCGATGGTTCCAATACAAAAAATAGTGTCACTCTTATTCCAGATAAACAAAGCGGGCTTTCTGCTTCACCGGTTCCAGTCAGTTCTAGAAAAGATGTCTCTGATTTATTGAAGTAATTATATCCAAATATTAACATGCCAAATATATATAATGCTGTAGTAGAATGTAGGTTTAACCAATATGCAGAATATAGGTAAATATTGTGACTAGAATATGTAATGTGTCTCCCAGTCTTATAACTTAGAGCCAGCATAGAGTATGTGGAGGTGATATATATGTTAAAAGCATGTACATGTATATAACTGTATATTATATGTCCAAAATATTTATCATGCCATCTAGTGGAACACAATTGTATCAAATGACAGTAATGTGGAAGAGATTCAGTTATTGTAGTCATTCTAGGCAATTATTAGGCGGAGCTGTGAGCTTGAAATATATCTGATCTAAAGGGATTTAGGGGTTACCACTTGATACTCAAGAGGCCCATTGTGTAAATCGACATTGTCGGTGCCGTGTGCCTTGGAAAGTGTTTTAAGGATATGACTACAGAGTTGCAGAGGGGAAAGATCAAGAATTAAGATGAGAGATGTGGATCACGTGGCTTCAAGAAATCCTAAGGGAGAACTCTTTATCTGTTCCACTGAATCAAGTGTGGATGAATGACTGGTAAAGCAGAGTGAAAATCTGAATACCATAACATCTAACATAAAGCCCATGAATAAGCTACCTATATGTATACAAGTAACCGACTCAATCATGGTCAATACTCGAGCACTTCAGCAAACTCTTATAATAGTCCAACTAACATAACAACCTAGCCATCCCTGAGAACCCAAAAAAAAAAGCCCCCTGGCGACATAAAATTTTTGGGCCGAATCCGAATCAATGAAAAAAGGATCATGATGCTGAAGTTAGGTCTTGAACTTGAGACATTAAGTTATCTTGAGATGGTTCTTCCAACCTTGCTAACAAAGCTTTTATGCATATTAAACAAATGCGTCAATGGGCTGGTGTTTAATGTCACCTTTAAATAAAAAAATTAATTGGTTGAAAAGAATGGGCCCATCATTTCACTATTTGACGGCCGCTAGCCTCTTACCGGACACCATCATTGGCACCCCTTTTAACAGAGACAATGTTGGAGCGCCACCCAACTAAGGTAGTTGGGGACGCTAGCCCACACCCCAGTCTTATTGTTCTATTGAAAAGAAATGAAAACAATTGACCCTGTAAAGAAATAACGTTTTGAGCTATCTTAATATCATATTTACAAACATTTTATAAATCATATAAATAATTGGGGTATTGCCATATTGGATTTTAATAATCCAGACTTTCACCCATTGGCCGGCAATAATCTGAACTTTAAAAATTCCCAACGATCTCAACTTTCAACGTATTGGCCGACAATGAACCTTTGTTAACTGAGAAGTAACTCAGTTAGTGGACGCTGACGTGCCATGCCAACACTGGCATGTATGATAACGTGGATGTTGATATGGCATGTCACGTCATCATCCACATCAGCGTGAGCATGCCACATCAGCGTCCACGTCATCATCCACTAACTGAGTTAGTTCTCGGTTAACAAAGGTTCATTGTCGGTCAATACGTTGAAAGTTGGGATCGTTGTGGAGAATTTTTTAAGGACAGATTATTGCCGACCAATAAGTAAAAGTTTGAATTATTAAAATTCAATACCCCTAAATAATTTACTAATTCTAACAAAACTTTATAAGTGGAAGAAACCATGGGAAATATAGATTATCTTGGGGAATCTTACAATTTGCAAGTCCTAAAAGAGGAATCTTACAATTTGATTATTTAAAAAGGAAAACACTTTTGAAAAATTCCACTTTTTTATTCGACTATTACCTGACTGACTATTGTTGAAATAGAATCAATTAAGAAAATGACATAAAAACGTGTAAGATAACTATGTTTTGCATAGTATTTTTTACAATGTATCCTTATTGTTTTCTTTTTTGTTATAAAAGTTACCCTACAACATAGGGGTGCAAACGAGCCGAGCCCGAGCTCGGCCAGGTTCGAGCTCGATTAACTTATAGGAGCTCGAGCTCGGCTCGTTGGCAATTTCTCAAGCTCGAGCTCGGCTCGGACTCGGCTCGTTTATTATCAATTAGTTAATATATTAGATAAAATTTATATAAATAATATTTCCTTTAGGCTCGTGAGCTCGAAAAGTGAAGCTCGAGCTCGGGGCTCGTTTACTAAAGAACTTTAAATGGGTGATAAATATTACTAAATATTAAAAAAACTAATATTACACTAGGCTCGATAAGGCTCGACGAGCCTAACGAGCTTCACATACCAAGCTCGAGCTCGGGCTCGATAAATAAACAAGCTTTGTTTTAGGCTCAAGCTCGGCTCGAGCTCGATAAGGCTCGGCTGGTTTCGAACTTTTTACCAAGCCGAGCTCGAGTAGCTCACGAGCGGCTCAGCTCGTTTGCACCCTACTACAACATATATATGAAATGATTCAACTCCCCTAAATTAGCTTTGAATTTAATAATTAAACATTTTATTATATGATAATTAATTTATTAAAGAGAAAATCTAGAAACTGTGATTATCATCATAAAAAAATTCCTTAGACCATGTGTAATGGCCGTTATAGGGGCATGAATGAGTTTGATAACATCATCACCACCGTCCCTCTGAGTGTTATTAGGGGCATGAAGAGGGAGGAATGTTTCTAACATAATGCCTAAAGAGAAGAAAAAAATATGGAATATAATAATTAAAAATGCATTATGATGCGTAAACCATTATACATTTTTTAATGGCGTTATGATGCTGATGTGGTAGTAAATGCCCCTTATGGGCATTAACCATTATGAATGGTCTTATGTAACAAATGTGGCATGTGTCACCTTTTATCCGCCTATCACTTGAGACCATCTGTAATGGTTAATATCCAGTAAGGGGCATTTTCCATCGCATCAGCATCATAACACCCCTAAATGTCCTTTCAATCATTACTTTCCAAATTTTTCTCATCTTTTGGCGTTTTACTAGAAACACCCATTCCTCTTCAATCTTCATACCCCCATAACGCCTAGTGGATAGTATTGCTGGTGTTATCAAACTTATTCACGCCCCTATAATGCTCATTACAAGAATATTTCCATCAGACAATATAGACCTTCACGTATCACTTCTTCATCATGCAGCATGAATAAAATGTATGTTTCCCAATGAATTCAAATCTTAGCAAATAAGTGTTAGAGTATGTCCCATAATTTTCCCATATTTGGCAAACGGCATTAGTCGCGCTCTAACTTTTTGATAAAATGGTAACACTGCAAAATACTGTCTTATCATGGGTAAATTAAATCCCAAAAAACTGACTAGTTTTGTGTTTTTCACTTTACTAAACTAGCAAGAAGTCGCGCGTTGCGGCGGAGTTGCCATGTGTTTGGCGGTTCCGTTTGGTCAACCATGTTGCGGGTGTTGTACATTGTACAAACATACCGATAATGTGTAATATACGATTAGAGGGTGTACAATTTTTGTAAAAAAATAGGGGTAGACATTGTAGTAGAGTAAGAAGTTTAATTCGTAATAAGTATCATGCAATGTAAAAGTAATCTAAAGTGTGAAACAATAGATGACGACGTAAAGTTATCTGAGGGAGGGGCGCCACCAGTGGAGCATCCGTGGAGCACCTCCGCTGCAACAATGGTAGCTCACCACCTGGACCACCACTCGTGAACCCTCCCACCAACACCACCAGTGAGTTTTCTGGTTCTCTCTCTCTCTTTTGCACACGTGAGCTAGCCCACGGAAACTCTCCACGGGACTACAAGAAACCCACTACCCGTGACCACGCCGACGGTGAACCCGTTAGGGTAGTGGGGTACCAGTGCAATTCACTGATTAAAATAACTACTTGTATATACATGTAAGGGAAGACATCGGGTGTCGAAAGCACGTGTGAAAATATAAATTGATGCAAGAAAATATTAAAATTTGAAGTAGAAGAAAAGATGTCAGTCTCTTGTAAAAAAAGTAGTTAAATGCTCTAAATGAAGCCATCAAAATGAATGGTTGGAGGGGGCACGTCCATGTCAAGATGAAGGTGGGATTCATGATTGGATGTCATGTTGTTCGTATGTATGGGGTGTGGCTGTTAAATGAGATTACATTATATGTAATTACAGTGTGTGGCCATGAGTGTAAGAGTGCATGTATTATCAAATTAGAAATGATTGTCACATGTCGTAATTGAAAGTTCACGTATGTATAACGTTGTAAAGAACATAAATTGTTAGTACGTACAAAGCACGGTTGGGTTTCCAAGAGGATTGACATACATTACAGTGAAAAGGACAAAGTGGTCAAATACACATAAAAATGTTAGGAGCACTGGTAAAATACTAAAATGAACACATCAAGTATGTTCAAATACAGAAGAAACATCATAAACAATGCAAAGCACCAACATACCCCTAGCTTTAGCCCTACACAATTATTTTCTTACTATTATTATCATTTAGTTTAAGTTTCACTTTTACAAACACTTCATGTCATGTATATAACTGTCACTTAATGAATAGACATGCGTAAAAGAATTGCTTGGTTCAGATTTATTGGATACTTCTTGTGAATACAAAAACCTTTTAATTATACTTTTAGTAGTTTTGTTTTTTTCTTTTAAATACATACATATTGTTCTTATAGAACTAAAACTTGATACACAATCTATTCATAATAGCAAAATTCAACACACTGATATCCCAAAAGTACCATCTAGATACATAGAACATCATAAGTATTGATATTTAATCCTTTTAAAACCGTACCCGTATAAACATGTTGTAATTTGCATATGAGCTAAACTGGACAGGAAAGTCATAATAAACGGACATAGTAACTCCATATAGAGTGTTTGTGTGTTGTTTTGTCAATTGTTGTATAGTATGATGAAACAATGATGATACAAGTTTCAAGTCGCCGACAAATTACTTTTCTTTTGCGGCACTGATATTTAATCCTTTTAATAACCATTATTTTTCGACGCAGTTGACAGAAGTTTCAAGTCGCTGACAAATTACGGTGATGCGAAACACTGGCGAGATGTTGAAGGTTTAAAGAGTGGAAAGTGTATAACACGCAATCTTTGTACATACAATCTTGAGTTACAATCGATATAACTTTTGATCTACGATTGCAATTAAATAGATTGTTCTGGTTTCTCCAAATAACTGGCGTTAAAAGTAGCTATTACTTCTTTGTTTATTTCCCGTAGGTTTCACCTGAGTTTCGGGAGAAGAAAACGAACAAAACGTTTTCTTCATGTGTAAATTAAAAATTCTACATAGTCAATTAATATTTTTTATTTTAGGGTTATAGAATTTACTTATATTACAATTCTTTCCCACTTTAGAAAATGGTAAATGACCATTTCTAATAATTATTATTAATGATCTATCTCAAGTTTTATTTGGTTTTTAATTTTGGGTAACACGTTTGTAGAAATTTTGATCGAAGGTAGGGTGAATTAGCTACCTGGTTAAAATAATGATGTAGTAGATAATACTTATGTTTGGAATGTAATTCAACTATTCTTTTTCTTTCTGTCAATTATGTTTTTAATTTTTTGATATCTTATAGACTTGTCGTTTTTGTTTAAAAAATGTATGATGTAAACATATTCACCTTATACATTTTGTAACAAAAATAAAAATAATAAGTGCATATTATTTGGAATATAATGGGGATGCTTTAATTAAGACTGAAGATGCATTTATTCATTTGAATGTGTTAATTAAATGTTGTACTAAATTTGTCTTGTTAATTTAATGAAATTACAACTTTATCCATATAGATAAATATGAAATGACTATTTGGTCCATCTAGCACCCATTATATAGTAGTATATAGAAGTATAGATTAAAAACAAGTTAAGGGTACGTAAGGGCAAGAAGGAAAATAACTAAACCAAAGAAGTCTATATAAAGCCTAACTCACTCATAACTTTTTGCTCATTCAGTTCTCTTGTTTGTTCTTTGACAAATCAAGAAACATGCCTCTAAGTGGTACCATAGTTAAACAAGTTAACATCAAGTCAGACGGTGATATGTTCCAAGAAACATTTAGATATAGGCCATACCACATATCTCAAATGAGCCCTGGTATAGTAAAAGGTGTTGATCTACATGAAGGTGAATGGGGTACCGTTGGATCTGTTATTGTTTGGAACATGGTCTTAGGTAAGCAGATTGTTTTTTATAGCATGAACTTTAGAACACATATAACAACTCAGACGTGTTGTATTTAAGTTATTTATAACATGTTTTTTTTATAATGATCACATGGCGGTAGATGGGAAGCCACAAGTGGTGAAGGAAGTGATCGAAGCAATTGACGAGGAGAATAAGTTGGTGCGCTTCAAGGTGACCGAGGGAGATATAATGGAGGCTTACAAAACTTTTGCTATCACAATTCGTGTGGACAGACATGGGGAAGAGAACGTGGTGACTTGTACTTTAGATTACGAGAAGGTTAATGAATACATATCAAATCCAGACCGTTTAATGGAGCTTGTCCTCATTGTCGCTAAAGATGTTGAGACTTATCATCTCCTTCACCTCCAGCCAAACTAAAGCTTAAATGTTGTTGAATTGTGTATGATTATGACTGTTATATAATAAGTTCTAAATAATGCCTAAATAATTACTCAATAAATTTTAAGAAGTTTCATGTATCCTATATGTATACAAGTAACCGGCTCAATCATGGTCAATACTCGAGCACTCCAGCATAGAGGTGCACAAATCCGAGTTTTTTGAATACCCGGGGTTCGGGTATGATCGGGTAGGGTATTTTCCAGAAAAACCATACCCTATATACCCGGGTTTAGGTCGGGTTCGGGTTTTCAATACCCGGTTTTTCGGGTATACCCGGTTTCGGGTATTAAATACCCTGTTTTCGTGTACAAAAAAACCCTATCCATGTGACTTTTTTTCTTTTCTTTTTTGTAGTTTTTTGTGTTTAATTCATTTTTTTTTTGTTCCTAAGCTATTTTTGCATACAAACTTCTTAAATATTAGTAAATAACATAAAAATACATACTTTTATATTAGATTCTTAGAAAACATTACAAGTTACATTAAATAGCACTGCTTACATCTTTTTTTATGTAATATCTACTAGTACTTAGGAAAACACAAACATGCATACAATATACATAAATAATTCTCATATATCTGCCAATAGTTTCTCAATAATGATATAAAATAAGTTAATTATGCTAATACTAGTGTTATTCAACACGGTGAACACTACGTTTAAAATTTAGATTGCTTATAAAATTAACTATTTTAAATAATTGTTAAATTTCACAAATGAACCGGTATTCTAAAGAACCGGGTACGAACCGGGTATGGGTATTATAATATTCGGTTTCGGGTTTAAACCGGGTTGAAAAAAAATCCGGGTTCAGGTTCGGGTTTTAGGTGAGTTGGGTATACCCTGACCATACCCTACGGGTAGGGGTAGGGTCGGGTACGGATTCAGATCCAGGTTCGGGTATTTTGTGCACCACTACTCCAGCAAACTTGATGTGCTCGGAACATACATAAATATGTACACGCAACTTGGGTTTTAAATTTATAAAAATGATTTTAATCTTAACATTAGAACACACATTAAAGGTCAAGCGCACCCTGTTACATATGTAGTAAAGCATAGATAAGAACCAAGTATCGATCCATGGACGCGCGCGAAGCGATTGTACTGAACCTTTGTCACTGATTTACCAGTAAGAAAAGATAGGTGAATGTTTGTTTTAACTAATTTAAACTAATGCATAGCAAATATATATATATAGGACTCCAAATAGAATATATATATAAACTATAATACCAACCTAAACATGTCAACTACAAATCATATGAAATAAAGGCGCGAGATCAACATTACCATTGTCAGACAATTAGTATCCCTTTCGGGAATCCTAACATGACAACTGTTCGGAAAGCTAACACGATAAACACATGTTAACCACCTAGAGTTGTTCATTAGCGAGCTATTGATATAATCTCATGCAAATCTTCTAAAGATAAGTTAGTCATCCGTAAGAGTTTCTAACCTCACTAATCAAGGAAAGCAATTCCGAATACACAATACGACCACCGAGATTAGCATAAAGTAGAGCATATCACAAACTATTTTGTTTTACTAACTTTGAACACAAATCTACTAAGGTCGCCATTGCAGCCAAAACAACTAACAAAGATTATCAACCGCATCAAAGATTAGTAACAACACCATTAAGCCGATTAAGACCTTTTTACGTGCCGATAAACATTCTTGATTATTATTCGCCTGACTATAACCAAACCAATACCCGGTTACAGTTTCATGGTGTGAACACATCAACAAGTTAACTAGTTCACTACTGACCGATTAATCGAATGGTTTTTCAACATGTATCCGACTAACACAACACAATAATCATTACAGCCCCATGAACATAACCATGAATCTAACAATAACAAAACATGTTTGCCATATGATCATCAAGTTTAATACATGAAAAACATCAAATTCATACAAAACATGATTAACATACAAAGATTGTTTATACTACCTACTAAATACATAAACGAAAGTAATAGATAACTGACACTTGAAAGTACCAAAAGTTTATGAAATGACTCAAGAAATCAAACCATAATCAAACAAGGTTAATATGGATCGGATGATCGGATCAATCTTTGAGATTCCGGGCTATGAACGGACGTGATTAGCGCTCGCTCCAAGCTCCAAAAATCGCCAGAGAAGCTCCCAAAAAGTCTTGAAACCAACCGACCCTTGAAAGTGAAGTTTGAAACAAGTTTTAAAGAGGCTGACAAAACCGAACGACCATTCGGAATGCAACTTAGCCGACAATCTTCTGTTTTGCTTTCCCGGACTTCGAGGCTGCTGCATATAATATCTGGAAAAGGTGAACGGTCGTTCATAATGCCCGAACGGCCGTTCGGAATGATACAGCCTTCCGTTTTCGTGCACAAGCCCTCGCTTTTTATCCGGTTTGCTTCCCGGACACCGTTCAAGACGTGTAATCATAAAGATACCCAAATAAGTACCAATCCATCATGTATAAGGCAAAAAACGTATATAAATGGGAGTTAAACAGAGTCTTTTATATGTATAAATTAACGTATATCAAAACTCTTATAATAGTCCAACTAACTTAACAAACTAGCCATCCCTAAGAACCAAAAAAATAAATAAATAGCCCCTCGGCGACATAAAATTTTGGGCCGAATCCGAATGAATGAAAAAATGGAACTTGATGCTAAAGTTAGGTCTTGAACTTGAGACATTAAGTTATCTTGAGATGATTCTTCCAACGTCACTAACAAAGTTTTTATGTATATTAAACAGATGCATCAATGGGTGGTGTTTAACGTCACTTTAAAGAAAAAAAATTTTGATTGGTTGAAAAGAATGGGTCCCATCATTCCACCATTTGACACCGCTAACCCCTTGTCGGACACCATCATTAGCACCACATTTAACAGAGTCAAGACACTGTTGAAGCGCCACCCAACTAAGGTAGTATAATTTTATTGTTCTATTGAAAATAAATGAAAACAATTGACCTTATAAAGAAGTAACGTTTTGAGCTATCTTAATATCATATTTACAAACATTTTATAAATCATATAAATAATTTACTAATTCTAACAAAACTTTATATGTGGAAGAAACCATGGGAAGTATAGATTACTTTTGGGGAATCTTGCAATTTGCAAGTCCTAAAAGAGGAATCCTACAATTAGATTATTTATAGAACTATAAAAAGGATAACACTTTTGGAAAATCCCACTTTTTTATTCGATTATTACCTGAGTGACTCTTGTTGAAATAGAATCAATTAAGAAAATGACATAAAAACGTGTGAGATAACCATGTTTTGCATAGTATTTTTTACAATGTATCCTGATTGTTTTCTTTTTTGTTATAAAAGTTGCCCTGCGGCCTGCAACAAATATATGAAATGATTCAACTCCCCTAAATTAGCTTTGAATTTAATCATTAAACATTTTATTATATGATAATTAATTTATTAAAGAGAAATCTAGAAACTGTGATTATCTTCATAAAAAAAATCCTTAGACCATGTGTAATTAATGGCTGTTATAAGGGCATGAATGAGTTTGATAACAACCCTACCACCGTCCCTTTGAGCGTTATTAGGGGCATAAAGACTAAGAGGGAGGAACGTTTCTAGTATAATGCGCAAAGAGAATAAAAAAAATATGGAATGTAATAATTAAAAATGCATTAAGATGCATAAACCACTATACATTTTTTTGAAGGAGCGTTATGATGCTGATGTGGCAGTAAATGCCCCTTAGGGCATTAACCATTACGAATCGTCTTATGTGACAAATGTGCCAGGTGTCACCTTTTATCCGCCTATCACTTGAGACCATCTGTAATGGTTAATGCCCGTAAGAGGCATTTTCCACCACATCATAACGTCCATTTCAATCATTACTTTTCAATGTTTTCTCCTCTTTTGACGTTTGACAAGAAACACCCATTCCTCTTCATGCTCCAATAATGCCCCCTCAATGGTGTTGAGAGCGTTATCAAACTCATTCACGCCCCTATAATGCTCATTACACATGATCTGATAACATTTCCATCAGGCAGTATAGACCCTCACGTATCACTTTCTTCATAATGAAACATGAATACATTGTATGTGTGCCAGTTAATTCAAATCTTAGCAAATAACCGCGGAGTATGTCTTGTAACTTTCCCATATGTGGCTATCAATCTTACGTAATACATGGAGTTCAGACACTCATCTAAAGGATACAAAGGTCACTATTAATCAGCATATTGAATCTTTTAACAATAAAGAAAAAATCCGTCGTCATTTCAAGTTGGTTCATAAGGTGAATAAGGTGACTGGTGTATAAGAGCATTCACAACCCGTCCTCCATTCTCAACCATATAATTTAAGGAAAAATTATAGGTTTCTAAATTTGCCTCTCACTTTTTCAAATTCTCCCAGATCCCATTCCTCATTCATATCCCCTATAAGATTTTATTATTATTATTATTATATTTAATTTTTTACAACCAACATTAATCCACTCCACCTTCCATTTGTATTATTTTATTATTATTAAATGATATGGGGGAAGGATGGAAGACCCCATATATGGGGGCTCAACATAGGTTTTTTGTAAATTTTAGAAATGGGGTATGGGGAAAGGGGTTGGGATGGAGTGAATTTTTGTGGGATTTTCTTAAATTTTAAGAATGGAGAAGGGAATGGGGGATGGGTTGTGAATGCTCTAAATGCTATCATAGATAAGTAGAGAACTAAAGACATTGTAAACTATGGTAACGTTTGTTTCATGGATTGCAATGGAATTGGCATTGGAATTCATGCGAGAACTATAATTTGATTTGGAATTTAGATGTGTTCAATTGATAAACTGGAATGAAATCTCAAAGATATCGAAATGTGGATTCCCTTGATCCGTATGTTGTTCACTTTAAATTCCGTTTTTTGTTGCAACAAACAACATGATAAGTCGAATATACATTCCAATTCCATTTGAATTCTATTCAATTCCGTGAAACAAATGTTACCATAAACAAATGCTATAACTTTTTGATAAAATGGAAACGTTGCAAAATACCGTCTTTTCATGGTAAATTAAATCTCGAAAAATGACTAGTTTCATGTTTTTTCACTTTACTAAATTAAGAGCAAGTTAAGGGTGAGGGCAATAAGGGAAATAACTAAACCGAACAAGTCTATATAAAGCCTAACTCGCTCATAACTTTTTGCTCATTTAGTTCTCTTGTTTGTTCTTTGACAAATCAAGAAACATGCCTCTAAGTGGTACCATAGTTAAACAAGTTAACATCAAGTCAGACGGCGATATGTTCCTCGAAACATTTAGATATAGGCCATACCACGTATCTCAAATGAGCCCTGGTATGCTAAAAGGTGTTGATCTACATGAGGGTGAATGGGTACCGTTGGATCTGTTATTGTTTGGAACATGGTATTAGGTAAGTAGATCGTTTTTTATAGCATGAACTTTAGAACACATATAACAACTCAGACGTGTTGTATTTAAGTTATTTATAACATTTTTTTTATAATGATCACATGGCGGTAGATGGGAAGCCACAAGTGGCGAAGCAAGTGATCGAAGCAGTCGATGAGGAGAATAAGTCGGTGCGCTTCAAGGTGACTGAGGGAGATATAGTGGAGGCTTACAAAACTTTTGCGGTCACAATTCGTGTGGACACACATGAGGAAGAGAACGTGGTGACTTGGACTTTAGATTACGAGAAGGTTAATGAATACATTTCAAATCCAGACCGTTTAATGGAGCTTGCCCTCAATGTCACTAAAGATGTTGAGACTTATCATCTCCTTCACCTCCAGCCGAACTAAATCTTAAATGTTGTTGAATCGTGTATGATTATGACTATTACACAATAAGTTCTAAATAATGTTTCATGTATCCTTTACATTTATCATCTAGTCTTTATATTGTTGATGTAACGTCATTTTATCATTAAGCAATAATTATTATCAAGAGTTGTGTTTCCGTGTTCTAGTGATTTTAACTACTTGAATCAAAAGTTCAAAACTTTAACTATTTGAGTCCCTGGTTGAAAATTAACTAACCTGTTGAGTCCAATTGACTAACTTCGTTAACCAAGTCAGTTAAGTACAAGGGTATTTCAGCCATTTTACACTTTGGTACAACCCTATAATGCATAAGGTACAAGGAACAAGTCATTAATGCATAAAGGTTTTAATAATATATAGAAAATAAATATTATATATCTACATATATATATATATGTATATATAACATACACACACAATCACACACACTTGCAACTTTGTCTTCCCCACCCCCACCCCAACCTGCCACCCCACCCCACCACTACTATAAATTGCTGCACCACCTCACCACAACCACCGCACCAACCCACTGCACCTCCACCACCGCACCATACCCACCTCACCACCACCACAAAACCTCACACATACACGTATCTACATACATAATTTGTCTCCCACCCGACCGTCCCACCACCACTGCACCACAAACCACCACCTTTCCCACCACATTGCACCACCTCGATTTGAACCCTAACCCCTAAATCCGGATCGAATTTCAGTAAAAGCTTACAATTCAAGTCTTCTTCTATTCTTTGTGGCCATACACACATGCACACACTTCTCTTCTACACTCTTACCCCAACCGACCACTTCCACCTACCACTGTAACTACAACTACTCCACCACCATTGTAACCCCCCCCCCCACACACACACTTGCAGACACAATCTCTCCCTCACTCGCCTATCCCACCACCACTGCACCTTCATCACCACCTTTCCAACATTATTTCGATCTTAAACGTAGCCCAAATCTGGATATAAACCCTAATCCCCAAACAAAAACGGATGAAAACTCAAAAACCCTAACCTTCTAACACTATCCCACCGTAGTTCACTCCATCACCACCCAAAAACCCAAACCTTGCTTTTGATAAAAGTGAGAGATGATTTGTGTGTGTGCAGATCTGTGTTGTGTGTGTGTGCGCAGAGGGGGAAGAGAGAGACAAAGAGAGTAGGATTATTATAATAATATAATAAAGTATAATATTTAATAATATTTATTAAGTAGGGGTATTTTTGTCTTTTCACTGAAAGTTAACAGACTTAGTTAACGGAGTTAGAAAGTATGACTCAAATAGTTAGTTAATTTCCAGCTAGGGACTCAAGTAGTTAAACTTTTGAAATTTGGATTCAAATGGTTAAAACCAGTATAACGTAGGGACTCAAATAGTAATTCAATTAAGTTTCGGTTTCCTTTGTCCTTGAATTCTTATTCTTGTTAGATCCCTTTCCAAATTGTATGTCGTTTGTGTTGCTATCTATGTGGTCACCTATATTCAAAGTTGTTTTATAATTGCATCAAGTTCACGAAGAATTTAATTCTTCTCTGAACTAATCTTTTTTTTTTTTTTTTTTATCTCTGTGTCCACCACATATTTATAAGAAAAAATTTTATATACAAGAAAAGAGGGTGTCTAAGCTATATAGTACCTAAGAGACACATTTATTATTTTTTTATCGTTTTTCTTTGTAAAGTTTACAATAATGTCATTCAATCATTTTTTATATGTATTTAGGGATGGCAAAAAAACCCGAGCCCGACGGGCTATGTTGCACGGAAACTGGTACGGGAACGAGAAACGGGTACGGGTACGGGAAACGGAAAACGGCAAAACTCAAAAAATCAAGAAACGGGTACGGCACGGGTACGGAAATAAATACATAAAAAAATAAATATATATTATAGATAATATACCACAAACCCCAAAATATATTCATACGTTGATGTAAACTTCAAAATTCATACATCTCATAATCATAAATCTTTCAAAATTCATACATCTTATAAAGCAAAGGTAAATATTGTGTTTCTTGAGAACTAGGACCAAATGTAAACACATGAAAAACAGAGGGGTTAAAAGTAAAAATTGATAAAGTTTATAAAAAGTAATAAGCCTCTACAAAATATAACACATATAATATTAATAAATTAATTAAAGGAGTATACTAGTAAATAATATAAGTAAAACTATAAAAAAAATAATTCAAAGTTAAATCAGGAAGTAGTACACAAAACTATAGGCTAGGGTAGGATGGTGCAACACTTCAAAAAGCATTTCATCGTCTTCAACATTTCCCCGTCGTTGAGTTGTAGAGGTTATCGTCTTCCATCTCCATCTGAAAAAAGCTATCGTCTTCTAGGCCTGGACTGCTGGAAACTTTAAAAGAAACGTCCCCAAATATAGAAACGAAATCGGAAACGCCCTTTGACTTTTCGAATCGGTCAAGAAACGGCCTGGAAACGTTTCCCGCCGTCCCGGTACAAGTTTCCGTCCCCGGCGAGTTTCGGGTACGGGGTACGGCACCTAACAGCCGTTTCCATGCATCAGAGCCGACGGGTATACCCGAAACCTGAAGCATTTGGGACGGGTATACCCGATACCCGGTGGGTATGGGACGAGTTTGGTATTGGAAAAAAAAATATTTCACGGGTATGAAACGGGTATGGTATTAGGTGATACCCGACCCGATTACTCGAAACTAAATACCCGTTTAACCGAAATATATACTTGAAGACTTTTAAGTTTTATATATAAATTTTCTTAACTATTTTTTAGTATTGTTTCATTATAAAAAATTCATTATTCGAAAAATTAACTTTTCGTCTAAAATACATATTCAAATAACATTATTATTTATATTTATATACTATGAAATATATAAATTGTTTTTAAAATTCATACTATAATATATATTTACATATTAAATGTTTCAAAGATTATAATTGTGATGATAATATATATGTTACTTATTACAATTTCATATGTTTTAGATTTTTTTAACATGAAACTATAAAAGAAAATAAAAAAAATATATATATACATGCAAATACCAACGGGTATACCTGATACCCGCGGGTATGCTCTATACCCGACAAAAACCCGACGGGTAATGGGACGGGTATGGTATGAGATTTTATAACCGGGTATGGGTATGGTATTAGCCAACCCGACCCATACCCGACCCGTTGTCATCCCTATATGTATTAAACCTTTCAACTTTTAGTATTGACACTTACACCCGCTCAGCTTTTTAAAAAATTTGTAAAATGTTATTTTGACCTTCTCGAGTTTACGTAATATAATACGTTTTCACCAGGCTGTATAAATTTGAGTTGCTTTACGTTTCGACTCCGGCGCAACGCGTGGTACCATTCTTTAACTTAAAAAACAGTATTTTCTTACGTGTTTATTTTTATGTACGTTTCGTTATAAATTCAAGTTGGTTTATGTTTCGACATACCTTTCTCGATAATGAATCATATCAAATATAATACAAACCCGTGCTTATTTTTTTTGTGTGTTTTCTGTTGGTCTACGTTTTAGCGTAAATTTTGTTCAAAAAACAAGTCGGCTCAAATATCTGACGGTATAAGTTCAAGTTACTTTAAGTTTTGACGCCGTCACTACGCGCGGCGAGTCAAAATACTAGTTAATTAAACAATTCGAAACCATTTTAACTTGAGAATACCATTGGGTCTACTTCTGGGTGGGCCTGGGCCATACATGCTTGGGTCTAGAGGTGTAAAAATCCTGGTTTGGACACAAACCCGCAAACCAGGTTTGGTTAATAAACCGGCCCGCTATTTTTTTTGTTTGCTCTCAAACCGGTTCGGGTTAAGAACTGGTTTTAGGGTTGAAAACCCCAACCCACCCATACTAATTTGGACCGGGTTTAAAACCGGTTTTAGCATTTAGACAGGTTTATAATAGTTTTTTTAGGCGGGCTCAAACTGGTTTGGGTTAGAAATGATTCTCAACACAACAATCCCAAACATGTACCAAACCGCCAGATCGGGCTGGACCCAAACCGGTTTTTTGCCGGTCGCCGGGCCCAAACCGGTTTTCTGTACACCTCTACTTGGGTCAGTTGGTTTGGGCTTTATTATCAAACAAAGCGCATCTAGCAAAAACCGTTTGTCAATAGTCATTTGCTCACCGGCACACCCTAGGCCCAAAGAAACAACCCACAATCGATTAAAACACATAAAATATTATGCTTATGCTTATTTATCTAAAAATAAAAAAAACACGTGATATTATCCGTAAACGTTACACACAAACCAGAAAATATTACCTCACCTACCCTCAATATCCAATCAAGTGATAAACCAACCACAAGGACAACACCGTCATTTCACAACAATATTTCGAGCTCGATCATGGCTGCTCCATCCCCATGGAGATGTCGAGTACAGAACTCACCCGTCCATCCGTTCATCTACACTCACATTCAACGTTCTCCTTTAACCTGTTTCATCTTCCTTAACAATCGACATCCTTCACAGTCTCTGTGTTGCATTGTTAGACCTAATAATAATGCTACAAGGAAAATATATAACAAGTTTCAGATACGAGATACTTCCGTTGATGATAATAATAATAATAATAATAATAATAATAATAATAATAATAATAATAATAATAATATTAATAATAATAATAATAATGATAATGATAATAATGATGATGATGATGTTTCTGCTAGTGAATATGAGTTATCGTTGAAGAAGAAACATAATCTGAACTATAAATCGATGTTAACGAGGCGTAAGTTATGGCGAAAGGTGGTTTCTGCATCGACGAAAGTCCGTGGAATCCTTTTGCTTAATGTCATTACTTTACTTTACGGTAATTAATTTGTTTATTTGTTGATAGTTGTAATGTATTACTAGTTTAGTGCCTTGAGGTCTAATTTAGTAGGTAATGGACTTGTTTATCAATTTCAGTTAGTTTTTAATCTTTTATGGTGAATGTTATTGTTTGTTGATAGTTGAGCTGTTGAGAGTGTTAGGGAGATATGATATTTCTGTTGCGTCGGTGTCAGTTGTAGCTACTGATTAATGCCTTGAGATCTGATTCAGTAGGCTCATCATCTATAGGATTACAACGGCTTCTATAGTGTTCATTGACTCGCTTTATCGCCTTATATGCTATAGATTTAGCAACTGCTTATTGTAGATTTCGGTTTACTCGTGTTGATGATGTTTACTGACTCGCATTATTTTTTAGGATATGACCGCTGTGTAGCTTGTGTTATGTTTATTATATGAGTTTAAGCCTTAAGAGTTAGTACTGTTAGACAGTTAGGGCATATAGTTACATGAGTTAATTTTATATATTCTGTTAAAATTTTCAGCTACATTGGTTCAGGATCCTCCATATGTATATGAGGATGCCTTGTGTTGTATGAGTGATTATTCAGTGATCAGATTTGATCATTTTGCATACCTTCACTGTTTTAAATAAACTTATGGTCTTGAAGTCAGTCGTCTTGGACTCTTGGTATGCTATTTGAGTATTTGGTCCCGTCTGGTGTAAGAAAATGTAACAGATGTTGAGGAGATTCCAAATTTGATTCAGCAGCATAGATAAACTATTTGTTTTTAGTCACTTGCTTATTGGTTAATTTGCACTGTTCGTTGATTTTTGGTTTGACATCTTCAAGGCTGTAAAGTAATATATTTGTATTTTGTAGCTAGTAACATACCAGTGTTGAAAGAGGTCGAGATGGTTGTAGACCCTTCAGCTTTTTCTGCTGTGAGGTTTACTATTGCAGCCATTCCATTTCTTCCATATGCTTGGAAAGCTCGGGGGGGATGGTCAAGCTCTCAATTCAGGGCTTGAGTTGGGCTTGTGGGCAAGTTTAGGCTATCTCATGCAGGCTTTTGGACTGCTGACTTCTGATGCCGGCCGTGCATCCGTTATTACTATGTTTACTGTAAGAATTATCCAATGATAGATTTTTAAATTGAACCATATCTTAGTAAACACAGTCTAATTATTGGTTTGATAAAACCAGGTAATTGTGGTTCCGTTGATTGATGGTTTGCTAGGAGCAGCGATTCCTGCTTCTACATGGTTCGGAGCTCTGATGTCCATTGTAGGTGTAGGAATGATGGAATGCAGTGGCTCACCTCCATGTGTAAGCATTATAAATCTAAGATAGTAAGTCTGTTTGTTGGTCATTGGTAAATGAAGCTTATGTTAAATCTTTCAGGTTGGTGATTTGTTCAACTTTCTAAGCGCCTTATTCTTTGGCATACACATGCTAAGAACCGAGCATATATCAAGAAAAATAGATAAAGCAAACTTCTTGCCAGTCCTTGGATACGAGGTCTGTTAGTTTTATTCATAAGTACAACTTCCACAATTTAGACGATACCCTCAATTAAGGCTAGGTCCACTGGGCTAATCGTTATCGGCCTGAGCCCCATGGACAAGTAGAGGGTATTGTCTAACAAGTAACAATGGAAATCTTAGGACAATTTCTAATAATTATATATTTTTTCTATTTTCTTTTTATAACAGTATATCAACCTTGAGTAACCCACAGGTGTGTGTTATTGCTTTGTCATCTATAATCTGGCATTTAATTGGAGGCGTGATTGATGGTAACCTAGAGTATCATCCATCATCTTTGACGTGGGAGATGTTTTTGAACCAGATTGTTAAGTTCCCTTGGATACCAGCTTTATATACCGGGGTGTTTACAACTGGACTATGCTTGTGGATTGAGGTAATTTAAGATGATTTACGTTATCATGTTATATTCTTGCTTTATTGGTCCCCGCGTCTCGAGCTTAATATATAGTAACCAATGGAAACAGATGACATCAATGCGTGATGTATCAGCCACAGAAACTGCAATTGTCTACGGATTGGAGCCAGTGTGGGTGCTGGTTTTGCATGGATTTTCCTTGGTGAACGATGGGTGTCTCTGGATGGTTTGGTGCTGCTCTTGTACTAGGTAATCATCTTTTTATTGTTGGTCAAGTTCAAATTGAAGAAATAATAATAATTAAAAAGTATGATCTGTGTAGGTGGAAGTTTAATGGTTCAGATAATCGGGGCATCATCTCCAAGTTCGTCTGTAAAATGTAATGTTAAAGAGGTTGTTTCAGATAGACAAAATGAGGTTTCTGCAGTTTCACTTCGCTCCACAAAAGATGTATCAGATTTAATAATAAAGAAGTGATTCTAGGTCACATTTTAAATCTAATTCCCGTCTTAGATCTTCTGATAAGGGATTTTATTATTATTATTATTATTATTATTATTATTATTATCATTGTTATTATTTTTGTAGCTTAAATTTAAGCTTGGGGGTGACAAGTAACTTATTAAATAGATCCAGAAGAGTGTCAAGTTCTGTTTTTAACATGGAAAAGAGACTACATTACCAGTTATACATATGAAAATTATATATTTTATTGCGTAGATTAATTTTTCTTGATGGTTAACTATTCAATTTCATTTTTTATGACAGAGTGAAAATGGGTTATTGGAGTGATCAGCCGATAATTGTTGACATATAGGCTGTCAGTGATTCATTTGTGTAGTAGCGTATTACCCTCACATATTCTATCTGTTGGGTGATATTGGCAACATCTTTAAAGAACAAATAATGTGTTTTGGATCCCTATAGTAGTATAGTTTAGTTTAGTTTCCATGTAGATCCCGAATTATATAATTTACATTATGTTAGTCTAAGTTGAAATTGTGCTTCTTTGCGCGCTATTGCTCGTGGTTATCACAACGTTTTATTATCTTTTGTTCTTGTGAGACATTAACTGCTACTAATCGTCCATTTGTAGCTGAACTTTTAGTGACCCCCCATAGTGCTTGTGCTCATTTGTCTTTATCTAGTCGTTAACTCCTTCCATCCTTTGTCCAATCACGTCCCTTTAATTTGCATCTTATTTTATTAATTAATCGTAACACCAGCACATATATAGTATACATTAGTCTTCATTAGTTAATAAATTAAGAGCAAGTATTCATTAATCTATTAAATATACAGCAAGTTAAGTCTATATAAAGCCAAATGATACATTACTTTTTGCCGCATACAGTTCTCTTGTTTGTTTCTTTGATAAAGCAATAAAGATGACTCTAAGTGGTACCATTGTTAAGCAAGTTACTATCAAGTCAGATGGTAACGTGTTCCGCGAAATATTTAGATACAGAACACACCACATGTCTGAAATGAGCCCCGGTAACATAAAAGGTGTTGATCTGCATGATGGTGAATGGGGCACTGTTGGATCTGTTATTGTCTGGGACTTTTTCTTTGGTAAGTTACTTCTCTATAATTGTCAAATTTTTCATAAATATACTTCACTGAAAGCCTGCTGTATTGTAATGCTATTAATAATATGTTTCTGATTGATCACATATTCACATGGCAGATGGGAAGACAAAGGTGGTGAAGGAAGTGATTCAAGCTATTGACAAGGAAAAAAAGTCAGGTGTGCTTCAAAGTGATAGAAGGCGATATATTGGAGGCTTACAAAACTTTTTTGATCACGCTTCACGTGGACACACATGGAGAGACGAGAATGTGGTGACCTGGACGTTCCATTTCGAAAAGCTGAATGAGAATGTTGATGATCCAGACAGTTTGATGGAGTTGTGCATCAATGGACATCCTTTGCGGCCGTCGTATCGTAATGCAAGAAGGAGCGTGGATAACAAGTTTCAGATCCTAGAAACTTCAGTCAATGCAGATGTTTGTGCATGTAAATATGAGCAAACATCAAAGAGGAGAATGAATCTGAATTACAAATTTTTGTTAACAAGGCTTGCGTTATGGCCAAAGTCCACGAAATTCCGGGGCATCCTATTGCTTAACATCATTACTTTACTCTACGGTAATGAATTTCTTTCTTAATCTCAGTTAATTTTTGCAAGTGCATTTTTTTTTATTTGTTAATAATAATATAATACAGACACTTGTATCATAATTTTATTGGAAAACGTTGTTGACATGATTTATACTTTTTTTTATTCAAAAGGTAATTACGAGTCAAATGTATTTTGTATTTATTTAATCAAATGATTTTGTTTTTTTAAAACAACCTAGATCATGTGCGCAACTATTCCTAAACCACATAGTCATACAAAAAATTTCTAACATACTCCTGACTGATAAGAACAATACATGATAAAATGATGAAACAAAATATATAGGTAATATATCCGCTAATAGTAAAGATGCTCATGAAATTCCAAATTTGATTTACCACCATGGATGATCTACTTGCTCCTAGTTACTTGCTTATCAAGTAATTTGCACTAGTAGTTGACTATCTGTTGAACATCTCCAAGTTTGTGAAATAATTTCTTTTAAATTACGTAGCTAGTAACATACCAGTGTGAAAGAGGCTGAGACTGTAGTAGACCCGTCAGCTTTTGGTGCTGTGAGATTTACTATTTTAGCCATTCCATTTCTTCCATTTACTTGGAGAGCTCAAGGTGATGTTCAATCTCTCCATTCAGGAATTGAGTTGGGTCTGTGGCCAGTTTAGGCTATCTCATGCAGGCTTTAGGACTACTCACGTCTGATGCCGGACGAGCATCCTTTATCACTATGTTTACTGTAAGAATTATCTCATGATATGACTTTAGATTCAACCATTTTCTTAGTAAACATGGTGTGATTATTGATATGACCAAACCAGGTAATTGTGGTTCCATTTATTGATGGTATGCTAGGAGCAGTGGTTCCAGCCTCTACTTGGTTTGGGGCTCTGATGTCCATTATTGGTGTAGGAATGATGGAATGCAGTGGCTCACCTCCTTGTGTAAGTATTATATCTATCTAAAAGAAAGTTTGATTTTTCGTTTGTCATTGGTAAATGAAGATGATGTTAAATCTTTGCAGGTTGGTGATTTGCTCAACTTTCTAAGCGCCTTATTCTTTGGCATACACATGCTAAGAACCGAGCATATATCTAGAAAAAACAGACAAAACAAACTTCTTGCCAGTCGTTGGATATGAGGTCGGTTAATTCATTCAATCATTCATAAGTTCTGCTTTTATAATGTAGACGGTAGTGTGTAAATGACGCGTAGCGGCTCGAGAGCTACTCGGGGCCGGCTCGAACGAGCCGAGCCTGAAATATGACTCGTTTAGTTATTTAGCCGTTCGAGCCTGAAATATGACTCGTTTAGTTATTTAGCCCGAGCTCGTGCCTTATATACAAAGCTCGTAAGGCTCGCGAGCCTAAACGAGCCTAAACAAATGTTATATATTTTTTTTTATATATGAGATTTTTGTCCTTTGAACACGTTCAATTTTAATTGATAATGTTGGTGAGCCGAGCTCAAGCCGAGCTTTTAGAGTTTTAGGTCGTTCCAAATATTTTTTTAATTACTTCGAGCCGACCCGAGCCGAGCTCGAGCTCTTAGGATTTACTTTCGAGCCGAGCTCGAGCTCGAGCCTCAAAAGGGCATGACGAGCCAAGCGCGAGCCTAGTCAGGCTCGGCTCATTTACACCCCTAGACGGTACCCTCATTCTAGGCTAGGTCCATTGCACTCAGGCCCATTAAGTATAGGTCTCATCTTATACAGAAGTGATTGTTCCCAAACATACTGGGCCAATTAATAATGGGATAGTCTTTAGTCGGCCTGAGCCCGCTGGACTTAGCCCAGATTAAGGGTACACAATGATGAGAATCTCATGGTATCAACCTTGACTTAATCCACAGGTGTTTGTTATTGCTTTGTCATCTATTATCTGGTATTTAATTGGAGGTGCGATTGGTAGTAGCGTAGAGAATCATCCATCATCTTGGACATGGGAAATGTTTTTGCACTGGATGGTGGAGTTCCCTTGGATACCAGCTTTAATACCGGGGTGTTCTCAACTGGACTATGCTTGTATATCGAGGTAAATTAAGATGATTTATGTTAGCATGTTTTATTATTTCTTTATCGCTTCCCACTGCTCGAGGTTAATCAAATCATTTAAAACAGATGACATCAATGCGTGATGTATCAGCCACAGAAACCGCAATTGTTTATGGATTGGAGCCAGTTTGGGGTGCTGGTTTTGCATGGTTTTTCCTTGGTGAACGATGGGGCGTCTCTGGATGGTTTGGTGCTGCTCTTGTCCTAGGTGATTAACAAGTTTGTTTTTTTTATTTTTTTTATTGTTGCTAAAGTTTATATTTAAAGTGAAGCAATAATAAAAAGATTTAATATGTGTAGGTGGAAGTTTAATGGTGCAGATAATCGGGCATCATCTCGAAGTTCATCTGTAAAATGTAGTTTGAAAGATGATAGACAAAATGAGGTTTCTGCATCCCTGGTTTCATTTTGCTCCACCACAAAAGATGTAGAATTATTAATAAAGGACTAAGCGTGGTTTAACGTTCGTGGCTTCCTTTTGGCTGTGAATAAATTTTCGCCGCTGTTAAAAAAAAATATATGTAAATTATAACATATGGACTGTTTTGGGCTCACCATTTAGTTATTTTTCTGGGCACACTGCACTCAAATTTTGCTTGTTAATGTTGTGTACCTGTGTTTAGAGCACACCTAGAGGTCAGAGACGTCTTATTGTGCAGTGTGCACAGGCGTCACATTGCGTACATCTATCTGTGATTGTTTTTGAAAGAGATGTTCGTGGGGATGGATGCGTTTGAGGACGACTTACTTGGCCTCATTTCTGCTATAACTTGTTTGTTTCGTTTTCAACGTAAACATATTAATTTATGTTTTAATTTATTAGGAATTTGAAACTTTTATAACATTTCTAAAAGGTATGATCTTTATAAGATTTTGAATAATGAATTTTCAGAAATTTTTAATTTTATATATTTTTATATGTTTAAAATTTGTTAAAAAATGTTAATGTTATAAACATGTATAGAAAACTTAATATTTATTATAATAACTCCTTTTTTTCCAATAAATAAATGTAAAAGATGGTGACCATGTAGAATGGCTAAAGATGAGTGAAAGACAAGGGAGACATTCTTAAAGCCATTTTTGGTTGTGAGAGGGCAAAGGTGGCGTGGAGATGTTTTTGAAAGCTTTTATTGCAAATGTTCTTATAGTTAATCTCGTCATTTTCAAATAAGACATAGTAAGTGTTTGGGATTGATTTTTCAAAACAGCTTCTGCGTTTTGTAAAAGCAGGAGTGGAGCTGCTTTTAGATTATTGCGTTTATGTATCCTAAAAATTCATTTCAAAACTCAATCCCAAACACTAAAAACTGATTATTTGCGTTTTCAAAACGCAATAATCTAAAAATCTATTTCAAAACGCAACCCCAAACACCTCCATTATATGCCCCGTCTTAGCCTTCCTTTAACTCTAGCTCAAACATACGGTTAGTAAAATACATGTCCATGTCTCTTAACTTAAGTTGGTTGTTAGATAGTGATCCTTAAGGCTCGAAGTGGATTGTCTTCTAGCATACTTTTTGTTTTTCTTTTCTAATTTGTAGTTAAGTCTTGGCTTGAGATGATAAGTAATGGAATAAATAGATAGTAAATAGTTTGCCGGAAACGGACAGTCAAGACACCGTAGGTTCAAAAAAGGAAACTAATAATGTGGAGGAGGATGTTTTGGTAACTCCTAGTGTTTCCATGAATTCTGCTAATAGTATTAATGATAATAATTGCCATGAGGTTTTTTCGGATGGGAGGGAGATTTTTCAAAGTAAGTCAGCTGGCATGGAAGACGTTTCTAAGGGAGGGACTACATGTGTCAAACAAGCAAAGAAAAAGGGGTATGGTTGTGTTATCTCTAAAAGAGAAAGAAAATTCTCTTTAAAAGATCTGGTAGCGGATCAAATTCGTCTTCTGGCCCACCTAAAAAAAGAAACACCACCAAGCCCAATAGTGGGGACCCTTTTGATCTAAATCCCCTTATCGGGCCTATGGATCCGATTGAAATATTAGCCCAAACTCGTTTGCCTGTTTCTCCCTTGGTGCAGAGTCTTAATTCAGGTGGTCAGGGTGAGGAGAGTCATGGGGTGAATCTTGAAAGGAGGACCATGGCACCCCTAAAGTCTTTCGACCAATTGATGGGAGACTTGGAGGCTATTGAAGTTCCTGACGAAATTGAAGCAAATGATATTCCATCGTCGCATCTACACTCCCCTGTGTACAGAGGAGAGTCAGGCGCTCCTTCTTGTAATCCTCCTGAGGTTGGTAATCAAGAGGTGGAGGCGACAATCAAGCTTGGAGTTTCCCTGGGAGTTTCAGTTACAAGAAAAAGAACATTTGGTTAATGGTATTATTTTGGAAGAAGGATTACAATTTGTTCAGGTATGAATTGTCTCTCTCTAAACATTAGGGTTTTGGGGGTTTTTGGCAAAGATTCTTGGGTGAAGCGTTTAAAAATCGAAAACGGAGTGTCTTTTGTAGCTTTACAGGAGACCCAGTTCCGAGATATGTCTGGGTTTCAGTGTAGTAAGTTTTGGGGTAATTCGATAGTGGAAGTGGAATTTGTGGAAGCCAGTGGGCGTTCGGGTGGTCTGGTCTCCCTTTGGGACACCGAACAAGTTTTCAAAAGTCTCTTCTGTCAAACATCAGAACTTTATCTGGGTTAAGGGTATTTGAAAGAAGATGGGTCTATGCTTAACATCCTTAATATTTATGCTCCTTAAAAGTTGGTCAACAAGCGCCCTTTGTGGGAGCTTCTTTTGAACACTGTTAACAGTTAAGCGACGGTGGCTGGTGTATTCTAGGGGATTTTAACTCCGTTCGGGTTATGGAGGATAGAAGAAATTGTTTTTTGACCAGTCTGACGCTGGCGCTTTTAATTCGTTTATTGACTCTGCGGGTCTGGTTGAGTATGTATGAAAGGGGGTTCTTTTACCTGTCTGACAAAGAAAGGAACTCGAACAAGTTTAGTAAGATTGATAGAGTTTTAGTGAATGCGGAGTTCCTTCAATCGTTGGCCACAGGCTTGTGTCCGGGTTCTTCCGAGATACCTTTCGGATCACAACCCATTGTTATTGACTGTGGAGAATAAGAACTTTGGATCCCGTCCTTTTCGTTGGTTCAACTCGTGGTTGGACCGGGTTGGCTGTGAAGATGTGGTTACCAAGTCGTTGAAGGAATTTCAGATGGCAGGCCCTGCGGATGTTTGTTTGGCTTCTAAACTTAGATATTTGAAGCTAATATTATTGAATTGGAAGAAACAGGTTGACATCAGGGAAGGTGAGGAACTCAATCACTTAAAAAACACCTTGAAAGGATTGAAGCCGATATGGAACACCGGGGAATTATTAGAAGAGGAAGAATGGGTTTGGCAGGAGTGTAAAAAGGGTATTGAGGAACAGGAGTATTATATCGCCAAAGATCTTCTGCAAAAATCCCGGTTGAATTGGGCTATGTTCGGGATGATAATACGGCCTATTTCCATAGGGTCATTAACGGTAGAATAAGCTTCCAATACCATCCAAGGTCTTATGGTGAATGGAGAGTGGGTCTCGAAGCCTAGTTTGGTTAAAAAGAGAGGTCTTGGGATTCTTTAGTAAGCATTTCAAAGAACATGTTACTTATCCAGGCCTTCATTAGAATGCTACGATTTGAAGAAAATTCCAGCGAACATGGTGGATGGCCTGACAAGGCCGTTTACTAAAGAGGAAATAAAAATTGCGGTGTTCGAGTGTGGCAAGGATAAAGCTCCGGGCCCCGACGGTTTTAATTTTTCCTTTTATTCGCCACTTTTGGAGTCTTTTAGAAGATGATTTTGTGAAGATTTTTTCGGAATTCTATCACAATGGTACCATAAGCCGCGGGTGTGTTCTTCTTTCATAACTCTGATCCCAAAGATTAAGAATCCCCTTGGTCTAAAAGATTTTAGGCCAATTACTCTGGTGGCATTATTAGTAAAGTCATATCCAAAGTCTTATCCTTGAGGCTTAAACAGGTGATTGGGTCTCTCATTTCTGACAACCAAACAGGCTTTCTTAGTGAGAGGAGCATTTTAGACGGTCCTCTTGTTGCTAATGAAGTTCTGTCTTGGTGTAAAAGGAGGGCAAAAAGTGTATTTTTATGAAGATAGACTTTGATAAGGCGTATGATAACGTCAATTGGTGTTTCTCGACTCTATCATGGATCAAATGGGCTTTCCGGAGAAGTGGCGCTCGTGGATTAATGGTATTCTTGTTTCGGCGAGATCGGCGGTCCTAGTTAATGGGTCGCCGACTTTTGAGTTCCAATGTCATAAAGGTTTGCGACAAGGAGATCCTATTTCCCCTTTTTTTTCTTGATAGTGATGGAAGCGTTGACTTGTCTGTTTAATAAAGCAATCAAGATTGGCGCTTTTGAAGGGTGTCGCTAGATAAAAACGGGCCGATTGGTCTCATTTATTATTTGCGGACGATGCTCTTTTAATGGGCAAATGGTCAGCGATATTTTATGGTTTGCAGCGAGAATTCTCCGGTTGTTCTACTATGTTCGGGGCTAAAATTAATATCCATAAGTCTTTTTCTTTATGTACGGTGTGGCGAATCAAGAGGTGTGTCTTTGGCCAATGTGGTTGGATGTCGTGTTGGATCGTTTCCTTTTGATTATTTGGGGGTGTCTGTGGGTCAAATATGAACATGATTAATACTGGAGAGAAAGTCGTTGAAGTTTCGAGTCTCGTCTATCCTCTTGGAAAGCTAATCTTCTTTCTATTGGCGGAAGGCTTACTTTGCAAAAAGCGGTTCTACAAAGTCTTCCTATTTACTTCTTTTCGCTTTACAAGGCCCCGGTGGAGTTATAGAGAGACTTGAAAGTTTAATGAAAAGGTTTTCTGTGGTCGGATTCGTGTGATAAAAATAAGCTTCATTGGGTCTCTTGGAAAGGGTTACTCGTGCCAAAAGCCAAGGCGGTTTGGGTATTAGTCGTTTGAAGGATGGAATGACGCTTTACTCTCGAAATGGGCTTGGCGAT
>CM061233.1:129317078-129342259 GCA_030844895.1 Ambrosia x helenae | reverse complement strand
GTCCACCTAGGATCCAACTCAAATATGGAGCTCCTATATTGACCAATCTACCATCCTATAGTTACCATATAAAATCTCCTTTATTCTTTTTTTTCCAAAGCATCGCTAGAGAGGGTCTCTTCCTCATCTGGTTATGAAAGAGATAATTGCAAGTTATTTTAATCTCTATTTCGGATTCATCGTCATATGTCTAGGTGATTTCTTTTCTTTCAGATCCATCATCAGATCTGTTGGTATTCCGATTTCTTTTCTTTCAGATCCATCATGGGATTCATCTTCCATATAGCCTACATACCTCCGATAGTTGAATCCCATACACTATCGGGAAACCAGTCGAAAACATAAGATGCATATGTTGAATCTGCTTCAGATTTTAATATGAAATCAGTTGAATTGGAAAGATAAGATGCATATGTTGAATCTGTTAAATCATATTTTTTTACTATAAAGTATTTGATTGGTTACGGTTCATAGTAAAATGAATTAAATGGTTGTGTTTCCATGAATTGAATATGTTAATCATTTTACTTTGATACTGTTTAAATGTTGAATCTATTGTAAATGAATTGAATGGTTATGTTTCCATGAATTGATTCTATTAATCATTTTACACTACAATACATGTCATATATAACAGATGTTTTTATGTCTTACTTATAATACGGGTTTTTATACACTAACAGAAACGCTATCATGTCTTATCACAAAGGACCTCAGTTCTTCAATGTTTTGCATGTCCCTTCTTCGACAGTATTAGTACGTTCGCTATTGCTATCTTCATTTGCCTATTTATTTTAAACTGTTGATCCTTGATTTTTACTACTATTATTTACATATCTTTCCACGTTGGTTATGAACAGGTTTATTTTGTCTAAAAATGTACACAACAGTTTTGTTTCAATACCGACAACTCAAGGTCAATCTTGGTTGGTCCACTTAGAGTTGATTGAAGGTGTTTTTTGTTTTACTGATGGATGGTGTAAAGTTGTTCATGAGTTGTCTTTTGCCATCTTCTATGTTATTTTCAACTACGTTAGACCAAAGAATTTCATGATGAAGCATTACAATCATTCCCCATTTCTTTAGCTAGATGTCTTATTTTGCATGATTATCGAACATGAATTAACAACACCTATGTACTTTGCATCATTTTTAATGTATTTGTGATTACTTTGTAGATAAATCCTAATATATGATTGCTGAGTTAGCCAACATAAATGAATCAATAAAAATGAAGGAAATTTATGAATGGATACACTTGGACTTTGCCGGTTCGTATAAAAATTGCTTCTCAAGTTGCCAGGTTTGTTATTCGCATATATGTTTTTAATTTTTTTATGTTTTAATTAGTTAAAACAAATTAACTTATTGTTTACATAATTTATTTTGTTAAGGTTTATTGTTGTTGGATGGCCTGATTTACTTCAATCAGAGGATATTTCCATTGGCGATTCTTGTGTGTTTAAATGGTGTTCAAACCAACGCAAGATGTTAGTTTGCAAGGTTTCACCATAAGAGGTAATTGATTTGAAATTTAAATAATATTCAAATGTTACCTTATCAAGATCAGTTATATGCAAATTTTATTTTATTTTTATCAAACTGTTATTATTTGATATTTGCAATCATCTATATCCATCCTTTAGTTATAAAAGTTATAAATTTATCACATATACAAAAAAGTTTTAAAATAGGCGGTATTCTTATTCTTGAGTTTAAAAGTTGCAACGAATCACATTTGGTAGTATTCTTATTCTTGAGTTTAGGCAATTGACCCGTTATAGATATAAGTATAACCTTACCTGGTTGTTTTGAGTTTTAACCAAAACACATAGTGTCCTAAAAAAATATAAGTGTGTTTAATGTTAGTTCTTTTTATTGTTGACTTTTCATGGAAGGTCAAACACTATTAATAGATTCTAAAACATATTATTTGCTATGATCCAGCTTCATATGCCCATGGGATCCTCTTTAGTTTATCATCATTTAGAGTCAAGGTTTGACTTTTGGAAGTCAAACTTAACAGGCCATAATCAGTTGTGTTCTCTTGGCATTTTAGAGCATGTTTTGATAGGCCTTTTTGTGCATCACAAGTAATGATTCATTAGCCCTTTTTGTGCACACAAATTACATTTTATTTGCTTGCAATAGGTGGTTGGTAATGAATACTTGGCCTGTGCTTTCATGTGTGTTATGTTATTGCTGATATGATCTATTTTCTTAACACAACAGTTTATATACATTAAAATACACTTTGGGTGAATTTTTGACCCATTTCTTTTTAGCCAAATTTTCTTCTTCTAATTTATTTTTTTTGTAAATATTACCTGTTAAGTGATGAAAACATATTCTTCCCGAAAATTGCCACCTATCATGTTGTCAATGACTCAATGATATCGGACACAAACAAATGTAAACTTAAGCTCGCTAAATATTATGCAACAGAACATGCACATTGTCTTTCTGCTTGGTACTTTTGATAGTATAAACGATTATGTTGATAAGTTATATCTTAATCTTTATCACAGGGTTGGAATTTTCCGAAAGATACCAGAAACGCTTTGGTCCTCTACGCTATTTTGTTGCTGGTGTTTTCAAATTCTTATGCTTACCAAAATACAACTATGAACTGGAATATTTACCAGCTTCCAAAGTGAGAAACGATTTAGAAAGACGAGCTTTAGCGGACAAAGATGTAGTTGATATGTCGAATCTGTACCAGAAGTTATTCATCCTCAGTTACCACTTTCATCAACTCCAAATTGGCCAGGAACACGCTCAAAGTCGAGGGCTAATAAAGGGTGGAGTAGGCTGACATCATCACATGCCCCCTTGCATTCAGATATATTTTCATTGCTTTCTTTCACTTAGTTATTCAACTAAATATTATTAATGCCCATGTAATGTAGTTTAAAAATATAGCGGCGTGTTTATAATTTCTGATATATGCCCTTGGCTAGCTGGCTCTATCTTTTCACAAAAAAAATTAGTTGAATTTTTTTATCTATTTGATGCGAAAGTATAAATAGTATAAATTGTTATCTTGAGAACAAAAAAATGTAAATTTTAAATAATTTATCATCCCTTATTTGTGGTAGAGAATGAAAGTGGTCTTACAAAAAATATAATCTTGCTTCCTTGGATAGTTTTATCAGTTTTCTACATTTGTTTTTGACAGTTATTTATAAATGTCCAAGTAAGGCTCTCAGTAAAAACTACATAATGCATATGTATATGGTTCTTTTTTTCAGGCTATGCTTGATCCAAAGGACTTGCTTCTCTATGTGACACTTGAAGGTGGGTCAACTTTATCCATTGTATAACAAAGTTTGTGCCTTAAAGCATTCATGTTTCTCATCATGTAGACTGATGGTAAATGGTCATTTCAAGTAAGAATTTACAATTCCTTATCAAAGCATGCAGTGCAGTATTGGACTTTTTGTCATAGATTTTGTTTTAAAAACAGAGTTCATATATTGGGCTTGCTGATTCTATAATACAGTTACTTGCTTATTGATTGTATTTTGGCTGATTGTTTTAAGATGTATCGCATAGTTCAATCATTAGTGGCCTAAATAATGTCCTTGGCAATTGATACGTGAATAGATATGGTGGAATATATGTATGTAACTACAGTGGCAGATTCCGCTGGCTCCCACACAATCAGCCAATCATTCCCTCACACATGTGGTCAGTATTTGGTTCATTTTTCTTAGGGAATAGTCGAAGTCCATGGTGCTCAGATCATTAGCTGCCATCCTGCATTGAGGTATGACTTCCCCTTTTCGATTTCTTTTATTTATGCAATATACAGTATAAGTTAAGTTTCGAAGGGCCGTTTTTATGGTGTACGTGTTTGCCAGTGTGATTGTGGTCTATTATTATTTCACTAATAATCTACTATAATGTTGTCTGGTAGGGATCAAGTTGATCTGGCATCCTTAGAGAACTAATGGTAAATTTGTCAGGTCACTGGAATTATGAAACTTCTATTTCTATTGTGGAATGACTAAAAAACAACATTTAATGATTTTACAAGTTAGCCATATATTATATCAACGGCTATGAGTGAAGTATACAAAGATGGTGCAAGTACATCGACAACAACTTAACAAATTTAGGCTTCACTTGCACTGAGTTTGAAGATGCAAACTGATTATAGGTTTGGGTTTGTAAAGATAACTTAGGGGCTGTTTGGGATTGATTATTCAAAGCAGATTATGCGTTTTGGAAAAGCAGGGATGGACCTGCTTATAGATTATTGCTTTTTGGTAGCCTAAAAAACTGATTATCTGCGTTTTGAAAATGCAATCCAAACACTAAAAACTGATTATCTGTGTTTTCAAAACACAATAATCTAAAAATCAGAATCAAAACGCAATCTCAAACACCCTCTTAATGTGTTGTAAAAAACATGAGAAATATATATTTGGAAAGGTGTTATAGAATTAGCCCAGACCAACTTATTATTATGTTTATATATAATTAAAGAGAAAGTTTCGGTATAAAGTTGTATAGCGTATAAAGTGTAAGAAGTATTTTGGGCCTTTGATCAAAATAAATTAATTGATGAGATTAAAAGACGAAAAATATACGTTGAGTTTCTAAAAGAGAAGAAGGGCAAAATAGGTATAACCCACAATGGTTGAGTTCCACCCCTATTTTTAAAACGGTTATAACTTTTTCATACGACATTATTTAAAAAAAAAATACACCATAAAAACAAGCTTTTCATCCTCTTTCATTTCCATACTATATTGTTATACTTTAAAAAAAAAAATTTGCCGGGTTGATAGTACTTGCGTCTAAATGAAACAACATCTTTTTCGTCAAAGTTTGACTCGTGGCCTCAACTGACTTATGTGGTATCATCTGAGGAGAGTAGAGGGGGTGTGTATACTTAAATGATGTATATACTTAAATATATTAGGTTAACATTATTGAATATATTTTATTTAATATAACTGTCCATTTCATACCCAATTCTTTCTACTTTCGGTAACTAATTCTAATATTCATACAGGAGCAGCCTTTGGTGTTATTGGGGACTAATAAAGACCTATTTACCGAATTTGGCTGGCATTACATGGGTTGTCCCAAATGTACAAAAATGTGGTGTTGACTATGTAATCAAACAAGTTGGTGAAGGAAGTTCCGAATTCGAGGAAGAAAAGGTTTTCCAATGTGTGAATGTTAATTGCAGTGCCAAACAAGTCGTGCCTACACCAAGGTCGAATTTGTTTATTAAATAAACGTTATTATAAATGAATCACGACTGATTAAAAGTTTGCACAAATGCGTTGTTTTAAAATTAACAAAAAATATGAGGTTGCTTTCAGGAAGCTGCAAGTCTGAGAAATGGGTTTATGGCAACATTGGATGGATTAAGGTCAACCGACAGTTAATGGATTCTAAATCTCGGTGCGACAACCAGCCTTTCAGTCTTGATGATGCTGTGATCTGACCTTTATCACGAAGGGAAGATAATGCTAAAGAATGTTGTGTGCTTTAGAAATAAGATAATTTAGGTGTATAGCATGCGTCAACTGAAAAATATATATGTAGATACATTGCTAGCAATGGTTAATTGGGTATTATGAAGGATTTTAGCATTGTTCCACAACTTGATGAAGTTATTATTGTGATTTTTGGCATGAAATGTTTTCTACATTGATGAAAGACAATGTTAATTGTAAGTGAGCAATTGGGCTCGGTGTATGCTTCTGCTATTTATTATTTCAATTAATGGTGTAGTAAAAGAACTTAAATATTGTTACAGACTATAGGAATGTGGACTTAACAATTATTGCAGTTTAACGAGGAGATGGTTGCCTTAGCATCTCGGATGGTGATGGAATTTCAAGTGGTTATGTGATCTCATTGTGTGTTCATGTATTGTAACCAGAGGTGGCGGGATGGTCGGGTTGGGTAATGGTGTAAAGATAGGTTTGGGTGGAAATGTGCCGTTTTTATTATTGCTGCTGTAACAGTTGGTATGGTTGTCATCTTTAAATCTATGTAGTGTTATAGGCCAATGGTTATAAATATGGAGGCGAGACACTCATGTAACTCATTTACAAGATCTATAATTGACCAACATGAAGTCAACCATGCTCCAATAGAGCAAAGTTATTTCCTTACAGATAAACATTTTGATATACATGAATCTAATATTCAAATCCTAAGGAATACTGCACTAATGACTGCATCTCAGTGTTGTTATATGGAGTTTTACTAGGTGTGGGCCCTGCTATTGAGAATGGTCCTTTTGTTGGTAAGACATCACAGCTCGGGAGGCAGGGCACATGTTAGCATGGAAAATTATATCTTAGACACATGTTGACCATACTCATTCTACTAACTATAAGGCTCAAGAGTATTTTGATGTCTTGATTATTGACTCAACCATTTACTCAAAGTATTACAAAGTTAAAACTTTTGTTGACCAGGAAGAAAGTTTGGTGAAGTTTTAATGTACCATCATGTTATATTTAACAAGATCATATACAATGAGTTTATAATGTTGTGTTTTGAATGTTTGTTGTCTAAAAACATACACAACAGTGATGTTACAGTAGCGACATCCGAAGGTCAATCTTAGTTGGTTCGATTAGAGTTGATTGATGATGTTTTTTTTTTGTTTTACTAATGGATGGTGGTGAGATTCTATGAGTTTGAATGTTATTTATTAAGTTGGTAGTGAGATTCTATGAGTTTCATGCATCTATAAATTTGAATTTTATTTATTAAGTTGGTGGTGAGATTGCTTTGAACGTTAATGTTCATTTTTATTCCGTTAGAATAAATATGTTATTATTCATTTCATTTCATTATTTGTTTTTAAATCACGTCAAATCTAACAATTGTTAATCGATATATTTATTGTTGCGTTACATTAAACCTTTTTGATGATATTTTGCATGCAACCAAAATCCATACGAATTGTACTACGTAACTTTAAATAAATACAAGAATTTGCAAACTATAATCTTTATAGAATTTTTTTTCATTTACTTGTAAATGCACCGTGGGTCCCCACGGGACTCTAACCTAGTAAATAAATAAAGGCGATAATCATCTAATAACACTAAGACTATTTGGTGTGGGATCGGGGAAGGGGGACGGGGTGGTGAGGTGGCGCTCGGGGTCTCGGGGAACACCGCCCCCCCCCCCCCCCCGTTTTTTTTCCGGTGAGATAGTGGGGAAAACCCCGTTGGCCCCGTGTGTTTTGATTGGCCAAGAATATGAACGTTGATTTTTTTTTTGTTTTTTATTCAATATATATATATATATATATATAAAAGATGGTCGCTGTGAAGGTGGTTGGAGGTGGAGGTGGCTGCGGAGCGGTGGAGGTGGAGGTGGCTGCGGAGGAGGTGGTGGCTGTGTGAAGGTGGTTGGAGGTGGAGGTGGCTGCGGAGCGGTGGCGGTGGAGGTGGAGGTGGCTGCGGAGGAGGGGGTGGTGGCTGTGATGGGTTGTGGTTGTGATGATTGTGGTTGTGATGGTTGAATTCTCTGTGGGTGTGAAAGGGGGAAAGAAGAATATGGTGTGTTTGTGTGTGAGAGGAAGAAGAAGATGTGGGTGTGGGTTTTAGTAATAATAATAATAATAATAATAACAATTAAATAAAAAGGAAAAAGAATATGGTATGTTTTTCCATTTTTTTTTATTTTTTACGGTTTTTTAATATTATTGTGACGTTTTTTTTTTTTTTTTTATTAAAAAAATAATTATGAAATATAAATATGTAATTAAATAAAAAAGAAAAAGAATAAAAAAGGAAGGGGGAATGGGGGAGTTGGGGGAAGGCATTTCCAAACTTTAAGGGAGAAAATGGGGGAAATGATGTGGCGCTGATGTGGCACTTGGGGGAGTTGGGGGGCACACCAAATAGTCTAAGAGCAAGAGGAGATGGATCAAAATTCCATTTGGGTACAGTGACACTTGGGTATTAATCAAATAATCATCCTTATGTTACGGTACCACAACTTTAAAGAAGGACATTGATTCACCGATCATCCCGTTCAATGATCACATACGCCATTTTTTTACATAGCCCATCATATCATACGCCATTTTTTACATGGCCAATCATCTAAGCCAAGCATTTGTTTTTCTTTTTAAATTTTATTATATAAATTGGTTGCGGAAGGGTTGAAATAAAAATAGTGATACCCCCTCTCCCCATGAGGGGAAGAAAAAGATGGAATTAAAATATGGTGATTTGACACTAGTAATGAGAAGAGAGACTTATGGGAAGAAAATTATTAAAACCTTGTGGGTCTATTTTATTACCTGAGAGCATTCACAGTAAAACCCCAAAAAAAATTGGGTGACAAAACCCTATAATTTTTTTAGGGGTTGGAAGTGATTGTGAGTGAAGAAAATGGGGAATCTACAGTGTGTCGGTAAATATTGGGTTCTTTAGGAATCTTTTATAGAAAACCGGAAAACTGTATTTATTTTTTAATATTTGTTGAAAGTGGTTGTGAGTGGAGGAGAGAGAAAATTTAATGGGGTTTAGTGTAATATGTGGTTGTGAGTGGATGAGGGATGTGGATTCTATTGTGAATGCTCTTATGTCGTTCTTCTTCTTTTATTTTTTTTTATTTTTGTTTTTTTTAGTGTTACTGGTTGGTATGAAGTATCAACTAATGAGATGAACGAAGGAATAAAATGAATTAGAAAACATAAGGGTTAGAAGAAATGATTTATGGTTTTTAGAGGGAATGAAATGGATGATTCCATTACCTTAACCAATCAAACATACTTCTGTTCATTCAATCGAAATACTTCATTCCATTTCGCATCTCGTTACCGCGTACCAAATACTACCTAAGCGTGTTTTGAGTGTGTGGGACCTCTTACAGTTTCATTCTACCACTATATATCATCAACGGGTACATGCCTAAAATTTAAGAAACCATGGGTGCCTCTGAAAGCACTTCAAGATCAAATGGATCCGATTCTGAGGAGGAGGAGGAGGAGGAGGATCAGCAAGAAAATAACAGGCGCTCGGGTGGAAGTTTCATGAGAGTCGGGGCCATAGCAACAGCTGCCGTTGGAGTTTGTCTCCTCGCATTGGGCAATTCAAATGGATCCGATGGGGAGGAGGAGGAGGAGGAGCATCGGTTGGGTGGAAGTTCCATGGGAGCCGGGGCCTTAGCAACCGCTGCAGTCGGAGTAGGTGTTATCGCTGCTTTTGGCATTTCTAGAATGTTATCGCGCTCTCAAGGTCGCTACAAAATGAATACAGATGGCGGATGTATTCTCAAACATGGAGATCATGGTCCAGGTGGGTACGGAGGACTACTTCGCGATCCTCGTGGTAAGTGGGTCCAAGGGTTTAGAGGATATGTTCCTGATACTTATACTCTTACGGCTGAGCTTCTTTCGATTCAGAAAGGGCTTCAGCTTTTAGATGACCGTGATCTCAAAGGAGCCATTCTTGAAAACGACAATGAACAGGCTTGCGAGTTTGTTAATGGAGTCGGCGAATACCTCGGTAGAAGTAACATCGTCTGTAAATCCTGGCACATCATCATCAACTGTAGGGAACTGGCTAACAAGAACCGAATAGAAGTTAACCATATTAGGCGAGAAGACAACCGGCATGCTCATAAGCTGGCCCAAATGGCGATTGAGAAAAAAGAAGAGTACAAGGATGTCATAGAAATTCCTATTGAGCTAATGTTGATCCAATGATTGAAACCTACGTACACGAGGTTCAATTGGCTAATGTCTTGCATCTTCTAAGTATGTTGATTAATAATAACTTCCTCTAAGAAGAGGTCTATCTGGCCATATGTTGCACTCTTTGTATGTTTGATTACTCTTGTATTGTATCTGTTTCATATATCTTTAAGGACTGTTTATGTTTCTATTACTTGTTTTAGATTCCAAAGATAATGCAGGCCAACATTAAAGTTTAACTTTCAATAGAATAATAAGCTTTTGGAGGTATTTTAGGACAAAGTATAAAGAAAAGCGGTCTAAAGCATTTACTTTTTGGTTTCGTTAGTTTTTAAAGAAAACCACTGCCTTTTTCTTATTCAAATGAGATAATATGTATGTGACTGAGAGTGGAAGTGAGTAAATAATCTGAGAATAATTCTCAATGAGATTGGTATGAACTGAATAATCACTGTTACGTGTGGTGCCATTTTATATACAGAATCAAAGTTTGCAGTATTGTAAAATTCTTGAAATGATAAATCTAGCCTAAATCTATAGTTAAATACAACCATCACTGAGGAATCTAGCCCAAACCGGTTTTCTTGGTAAATCGGGATGGGGGTAGTTTACCGGGCACAAACCGGTTTTTTTAACACATCAAGACCGTAGCAACAGGTTTCATAGGCCTACTAGTGGAAGGGGTTGTTTCCCACTTAACCCAAAAACTCCTTGAACCTAATTTTCGAAGTGGTGGTTAACCATTGAAAGCACACATTTTTTTTATAACTTTTGTATGAAATCATTAAAAAATAATATTAAAAGTAAAAAACATAATTTCATTTTCATTACTTTAAAGAGAAAAAAACTACAAGACTTATAAAACCAAACATGAAAAAAACTACGATAATTAAACTAATCGTCATCCAAATTGTTGGTGTCAATACGATATGGGCAGCAACGCCTGAATCAATGAATCATGATGCATGTTTTTATTTGAACTTGTCATATCCTCAAGCTGATTGTTGCAGCGACCACTTTGGTCAAAAATTCCATACCACTTGAATTAGACGAGTCAGAAAGAAAATCGTCAGAACTTCTCGAATCCGATAACTCCACCTCCAATGGCAACCAAAGACCACTAGAACGAGACGGGTTCGTTAGAACTAGACGGATTCGTTGTAATTTTATTTAAGTATGTAAATTGGGTAGAGAGAGTGTAGAGGGGAGTGTGCTTTAAATTTAATTAAAAATGTAATATTTTGATCGATGTCGTTTTGGTCAGTAAAAAACAATAAAAATATAGCATAATGAAAGTCGAGTCGTCTCCACAAAGAATTGGTAGAAAGTAAAGTTTTTATCTAAATTAAATATCTATCTAATTAATTGCTTTGGTTGTTTAAGAAAATTGAGAAAACTAATAACTTTGATTATGAGAAAGAAAACAATAATAAAAATTAAAAACAAGCAACCTCGTCTAAACTCCGGGTTCTAGGTTTCACACAGTTTTTAATTTATGAATTGGAAACCATATAGACATAGTTTTCAAAATTAGTTAACTAGCTAGTAGCACAGGTTCTTGTCATCAAACCCTATTTACTACCCAATTGTAAGCATCAAGTCAACCCTCTTTATGTCATCCAATCTGCTACTAGTTTTGTCATCAACCGAACAAGTTGTAAAGAGATAACTCAAAGCACAATTCAATTGTTTTAATTAACTAATGCATCAATCAATCAAATTTAATTGTTTGACATCACAAGAAAACAAGATCCAATACTAAAAATAACAGAAAAAGTGAAAAACCTAATTGAACCGTTTGTTTAGAGAAAGTTGCAAAAGCTTTAGCCGAGCATCCCGTTCACAAACATGTCTCTAAGTCGACCCCCTGCTGTGCCCATGAAACAGCCGTATGAACTTGCGAACTGACTGTAAAAACTTTTTGTCGTGCCTACGAAAGCTGCTGCACGTCCTTCCTTTTTAATTAATCTCGCCGCCTTATTTCTTATGTTGTATCTTTCAACCTTTCCACAGGCCCAATACGTTAGCCCAATATTTTTCTTGGATTCCCGTCTTTCCTATTCTTTGACTATCGATCCATCATGTATGTTTGCACTTTAATTCCATGTTCCAAATCAATTAATTACATGTAATCTATAATCTATAATCTATATATATATATATTATATATCTATACTACATTATAAAGAGGGAGAGATGGGCAAATGTGTCCAAATTGACAAAGTTAAGATGGCATTCCAAGAGACTCAAGTGTAATCTCCAATTTTTTACCATCTTTATTCCACTTATACCCTTGTGTACCACTTTTAATAGCAATTTTACAAATGAATGATGCAACTCAACCAAGATATTGTTTCTGAAACCCTCTCCTTAATTGTTCATGAATGCAACAAACCCTTGATTTTTCCATCATCACGTTTACCGGATGTAATGCCAGACAATGGACTTCAATTCCATTCTTTAATTCTCATCTTAAATGGCATTAACCTTACTCCATCATTGTTCAATATGTCCGCTCTGTTTCTATGAGAGAGTCATGTGAGAACTGAGAACAAAGGAAGAAGTCGATTTAGAAACTCAATCAGTATGTCCGCTCTGTTTCGTCTAATTACGAATCGAGGAGATTACAATTTACAAGTCGAGGTAAATCTAATTACAAATATTGTTGCTTACCTTTTGGTTTGTGGTTTATTACTTTATTACTAACTCAATTGATGACTGTTGAGTGGATTGATATAATACTAATTGAGTGGGAACAGAAGAATCGTTGTTGCTTTGATGGGATGTTACATGTTGCAAAATTTTAAAGTTATAATTTTTTGGTAGGAAAACTATTCAAGTTTATCTCTTCACAGCAGGTATAACATTAACGTTGACAAACCAATTAATCAGCTATGTTGAGTTGCTGTTGTTTTTGGACCTGCAAATGAATGTTTTTATAAGTAATTAACTTTAAATATAGAGGCCAACTTGGCATGAAATGTAGAGTTCTTAAAAAAAGAATCTCGCTTTATCTTTAAGTGCTAACATTATCATGTTTCAATTAGTAGCATAAGTCAAGAATGCTAATTTTTTATATGTTTTTGTTATCAGCCTAAAACTAAGGTGGAAATATGACCCATTAAACTTAGGAATGGATTATTTACTTGTGTTTTACCTTTAACAGTGAAATTGGGAATGCAAAAAATATATATGGGTAAAAAACGAACGTGCCAAATGAGTTGAGTGGTTGCCTGGTTCAAAAGTCGTCTAAAGTCCTGATAGGATATACGCAAAACATTATATTGGTATTGTATTAGTATTGGTTTAGGATTTTTGTTATAATATTTAATACACGATTTATTTATAACAATGGTTGGACAACACGTGTTATTGGTAAGCCTGACTTAACTTGTAACCTACTTAAGTTTTACTTTTTTGAACCATTACCAACCTACCTTTTTTCGCCATGTATACCTCAAACATGGTACACGAGAAACGCCTTTTTTGGCTTTATTTCTAATTCTTGATAGTATATGTGTGTGTTAGTGTTATGAATCGTAAAAACATTATAGAAGTATGTAATTGTGATGCAGTTTCAAGACAATGACAAGGGAGAGACCAATGAGAATCTTGATTTTATAGCCCTTTAGAACAGATTTGCAAGTATATCAACGTCAAGACAATCTTCTTGTATTTTGAATTTATGAAATACCTGGATACATGTTTATGAGATAAACTACTAATGGTTTATGCGATGATTTGTTTTAACTTGTTGGAATGAAGATGAACAACGCGACTGCGACTGCGATTGCTGCTGCATTGTGCAGGTCACTAATCTGCATGGCTCTTAAATTGAAATAGTTGTCTAACTTGCTTAAGCTACTGTCAAAATTTCAAGAACTTATTCTTAATTATGCTACAACTGGTAAACATTCAAATCTTAAGTCCTATCTTGTGATTAGTAATATGAAGGAATTTATTATTGGCACAGGTTTTGTATAATTAAAGAACCTGAAACAGTTCAGGACTTTGATAAAATGGATATACAGGAAATCCAGGATAATATTAGGAGTTGTCAAAATAAAATATTTTTGCATATGGAGGAGGTGAGAATAGATGCTTTTATAATATTTGTTTTCAGATAAGTAACTACTATTAGGTCCGCGTTGTACATGTTTTGTAATTACTTGTTAACCATCTCCTTTTAGCTTTATGAGTACTTCATAATGTCTTACTTTTCTCAGGTTCGTCGGCTAAGGATACAACAGAGAATAAAAACCGCCAAACTTGGAATTGTAAACGATGAAGAAGACAACGAACTTCTAGCTTTCCCTTCGGTCATCCCCTTCTTGCCTCCTTTGGTATATAACTTTTGATATCCATATAGCAAGTTTATTGACTTTTCATGTTGGTGGCACTTGGCAGTATCAATTTATATTTTTATGCAATTAGAATTTAGAAATATAGGAAGATCTGTTATTGATGTCTTCTTTGTTTTTCTTTCTCTATTATGATCATCATTTGTAACTAAGATATGACTTGTTTCTAGCAGTCCTCAGCAAATCTCAAACAATACTATGCCACATGTTTTTCTCTTATCTCTGGAATTATCATTTTCGGAGTCCCCTTGCACCTACTGTAAGTTCTTTTTTGTCACTTGTTCCTGTTGTTTATTCTCTCCCTGTATTGTTTGTCATATTCTCTATCAGCTGCTAAATTCTCATAGTTGTTTAATTTGCTGTGTCTTATCATTTTTGTATGAAACACGGTAAGCAACTTTAGTATTAGTGAGCCTTGAAGCTTATATGAACTAGAAAACTACTCTAGGGAAGACAAGTTCTCTTTGTGTTTTACAACATCTTTATTAAGTTCTCTTTAGGTTGACAATATAATAACTATGATATGGTCATCTAGAAATAATGATAATAGAAGCGGCAATAAGATTATTGAACCAGGTTCATCATACTGCCTATAGTTATAGCTAGAGGTTAGTTTGGGTAAAATTTGATACATTCTGGGTGTAATTGGGTTATGCCTAAATTGCAGAACGTGTCCAAGTGGACCAACCAAAAATAGAAGTTTATGAATCATAACATTATAAATTAAACTTGTGATCTATAGACTACGTATACCATGGTTTTAGCCTTTTATCATAAAAGCTATGTTGTGACATACATACCAGGTTGAAATAGTGTGTAGTAGCTGGGGAAAGAACAAGCTAATAAAAACAATATACTTAAACCGAACGACGAAGTCAATTGACATAACTGGATATGACAGCATCAAAGACATGAATAGATGTTGGAACATTGAGTATAGTCGCATACATAGATTGTTTGTAGTTTAGGTGGTTTAAATTAGTTTCATAGATTGTACTATAAATGCAACCACAAATTTCACTCATATGTCATAGTAAATAGAAGATTACAGGTTATAACATTATAAATTTAATGAGTAATTTTACAGAAGTTACCGACACCCGTGCCCCAACCAGCCTATAATACCACTCTTTGTAACACTTCATCCAAGTGGAGTAAAATAATATAGCATACTAAGATGTTCTTTTATTTAAAAAATTCCCGATGTAAGTTGTTCTAATTGAAAAGAGGAGACTTTGATCCTATAGAGAGCTTCTCAGCTACACAGTTAACTTAGTTATCTTAAAACTTTAGTAACTTGTATACATCTCTTGAGTATCAGATATAACATCAACGGCTGCCTTTCTGAATACCTCAACATGAAACTCTACTTCATGTTGCATTTTATATGCTTCCATTTAAATGTTGACTTTTATAAGGCTTAATTGTTTTCTTGGGCACTGGCTTTTCGCCTTTTATTGTTTTAAATTTGAATTTAAAGATATAAAGAGGCTTTGTAAATTATCAAAAAGCTTCACAAGGATCAGGCTCAGAAGATTAAACTTTCTCACAACTTAAAGAAGCATCAACTCCTGAAGATGGTGAATATATACAAGGTTTATACTTTTTCTTCCCAATTTTAGGATAATAGCACTAGATGAATTATGTGAATTTTTGTACTATCATTTATGTTTGGCTGAGAATGCTATTGTGTTGTTAGTTTGTTACTTCCAATTTAAAGCAAATTCCAAATAGAGTAGGTAATAAGATATTATATTTGCAATGACACTGGATAAATTTATATATCGCTTAAAAATTATGGTATTTTTATTGACGTAGCAACAATTTTTTATATTGCAAATTACCCGATGCAAACTTTTCCATTACTGTTTTATAGTTGCTTGTCAAAAAACTAGGCTCTTAGCGTTAAAACAATGTGCTTTTTACTAATACAAGATTATGACTTATTCATTAAAGATATGAAAACTTTAAAAGTACCATAAAGTTGTAATTTTGTCAAATATTTCACACCAGTCACAAATTCCAAAATAACATGTATATTTATTTCTTGCTCGCCATAACCTATGATTCAAGAAACTTTAATCGCATAGGTATACAATTCATAGTGCCTACATGTTTAACATTATGAAAATGTTATAATACTAATACAAGATTATGACTTATTCATTAATGCAGTTGATGGTTGTAATAGTCGTGGGTGTTTTTTTATAGAGATCTCAAGGTCGTCTTTGTAAATTTTTTTCCAAATATATTTAAATAGAATTAACGGAAAACGACGCTATTGAAAACCTAACATAAAACAAGTACAATATTGTAAATTGTCATCCCCGCCAATGTAATCTCTTTCGCATATATCATAATTAAATCTGATATCATTTGGTACACCCGCCGCAACGCGCGGGCACTCACACTAGTACATTATAAAGGAGGAGAAGTGGCTAAAATAGTCACTTCATGTCAATTTTAAGATGACATATGAAGAGTCATAAGTCTAATATCATAACTTTTCCCTATTTCTTCCTTTTATACCCTTGCTTTACAACTTTTATATGACAATTGTACAAGTTACTAATGCATGTTATTCCAACCTTAATTCCCTTAGGATCTTCAGTTTCATCTTTAACTCACAATTCATTATACCATTATTAGTTATACTCAATAAAAACTTCTGCATCAATTACTTACGAATTCAATGAAACTTCAATGCAAGAACTTTAATCCTCATGATGATCATAACAAGTGCCGATGCAATTGGTTTCAAGAGGCGTTTTGTTCTTTATAATCTTCTAGGTACCAATTCAATCAAACTTCTGCATCCAGTAAAGAAATTCAAGGTACTTTTTTTATACTTCAAAATATTGATATGGATTTTAGTTGTTTCTTGAAGTGTTGTAAGATAGTTTTTGTTTGTTTCTGCTTCTTGCTTGGATTGAAGGGCACAAGCTATTGGTGAAGTTTTTTTCTTGGCTTGTCTTGGGGATTTTGCTCCGTCTATGATACTGTACGTCTTCTCTTTCTTTAATCTTGTTTTTTCTCTATATTACTACTACATGACTACTTAAATTAGCCTTGTGTTTGTTGGGGCACTACAACCTAGAATTGGTTTTGTTTGTGTATTTAGTTTAGGGAATATTTGTTTCCTGTTGCTTCCTACATGTTATGAAGGTTATTGAGTGGGTTTGTGCTTGTTCAAAGACTTTGTCAATTAAAAAATGGAACCATTGAGATAGAGAAGCAGGGATAGTAGAGAGAGCCCAAGGCATTATAGCCTAGTGGCATCTTGGTGGTGAGATAAGACTTAGGGGCCATAAGGTCCTGGGTTCGAATCTCACAAAGGGGGTTTTCTCATAATTATGAGTTTCCTCCTGAATTGGTGACTTGGTGGTGGAATATGATCGCGTGGCAACATTGGTGGCACGATGATACTCTAGTGTTCCGTGAGTGATTCCAATTTGTTGGCCGTTCAAAAAAAAAAGGGATAGTAGAGAGAGGAGGAGAACGATGAATTTAATATCCACAAATTTGTTTACAGTAATTGTTGCTGATATTTTTTTCTTAACGTTTCCATATGAAATTTTTAATCAAAATGAACAATCAAATATATCGATGAGCATAATGAACTATTTTGTTTCGAAGTGAAATTGTTTTCGAAATCGAGCCTTCTAAATTATACAATCCCGCCACAACATGTGGGTTCGCCTCTTATATAGCTGGTGCCTGGTTTTAGTGGTTTACATTTTGGGGTTTTTATGCCAAACCGGTTTGTGTTGGTAAAAATGGCCAAAATCGGATTGAGGCCAACAAGGTTCGGGTCAAAAATCGGTTTTATAGCACTCTTTGCCCAATTTGACACTGCTGGCCTATATTTAATCAACATTTTATGATCCAACAGAGGTAAGATAAAATCGTTTTAACCCTCGAAACCATTCAGTATTGTTAAAAGTAAATAAGTTGACTTGGAAAAGTATGGGGAGTGATCAATACCTTTGAGAAGTTCAGGTGCGCTTTCGTTTATCATGCTTTCTTGTGGGGTTAAGGGAATGGCATTGTCTTCGGGAGTTTGTAAGTAAAATCGTCTTATTGGTCCATAGTCGGCGTCTATAAGAGACAACTTTTCTTGAACAGGTGGAAATGGAATTGGCCTCATTGAGACAGTAGCTAATGCTACATCCTAAAGCAAAGAAATAAATCATTTAGGTAGTTAAAAGATTATTGGCTTTTGTATATGTCTATTGTTAATGTTCAGGATAATAATGACTCGGTATTGTCAACTCTAAATAATATAATTATGTAAGACAATAATAACACGTACAGCAAGAAATACGTTGATTTGGCTACCCAAACCCAGTTCGACTCAACCAGTTACCCAACTGCCTTTTCGCTAGGCTTAAATACTAATAGGAATTTTTTTTATTTGTTGACAAAAGAAAGCTTATAATTGGAGTATCAATGGTCGGTCGTACCTTGGCATGACTGTGATTGAATAAAAGGTCTTTCAATGGCATTTTGGCAAGGTTTATTGCAGTTTGAGGTATATTACCGTTTGTGTATAGGAGTTTTTGAGCTTGCCTCATGAGACCGTTTGTATTTTCATGCATTATCTATATATATATATAAAACAAAGCCCTTTTGCTGACGTGGCGTCCATTGGTAACTTCAACCCCCTCTTGAAATCGCCACGTGGCATAATGAGGTGAAAAAGTTTATATTTTTTAATTTTTTCGTTTTTTATAAAGGAAAAAAGAAAAGAAAAAACAAATGGGTGGGTGGGTTATATAGCATGATCATAAAAGAAGAAGTATAATATTAGGGTAAATTCGCAGCCACCCTTTCTTCTGTAACTTTGGAGGCAGAGAGACGGAGATCATGGCCCTGCAACTGAAGAAAATGGTTCCCCTGCAGCGACGATTATTGTGGATTAATAACCAGTCAAGAGGTATAATCGATTCCTAATGTAAAAGCATTATTATTCTATTCTGTTGTGTTCTGTTAAGTGTAATAACCCTAATTGCAGATTACCGTCGACGACGGCGCTCCGTCCAACAGCGTTTATGAAACCGTCGAAGAGAAGGAGCTGAGGTTTTTCATGATGTCTAACTGTGTTTTTCAAAGCACAGGTTCGAAAAGTCAAAAGACGTCGAGGTGTGAGTTTTTGAAGTATTTTAATAATATAAAAATATGACATGATTATGGGATGGTGTTTGGTTTGGTTGTCGGCAGAGTGACCGGCGAGAGCCAGCGACACCATGGTGGTGGTCGCCGGTGTAACTTTTGGTTGATTGCGATGGTGTCGGTGGTTGTCGGGGTGATCGATGTTGTACCAGTGTCGCAGGTGTTGGAGTCGGCTATGGGTATGGTGGTGATAGGTGATGCGAGTGAGGTGGTGGATGCGATGAACGGTGGAGGTTATGTGGTGATGAAGGTAATTACGTGTGTAGGGTTATATAGAATATGAAGGTGATGAAGTTGAGCCTTTATTTTTAAAACCAATTCTAAGCAATAAAGATGATAGTTTTTTTTTTAAAATATGGTGATGGGTTCATAGCATGGAGGTTTCAGTAAATGATGCATAAGATGGAGTAGAGTTGTTGTCATTGGGTGAGGTAGTGAATTTCGTGGAGCCATCTAAAAAAAATCAAACCGTGAAAAAATTGTATCTATATATCTAATAAAATATATTATGCCAATATTAATGTGTGCTTTAAAATGAAGCAACTGAAGTGTCACAGGGTGTTTGATTGTTTGATTTGTGCGTTAATTACTTAGTTTTGATTCTTTCTTTGTTAAAAGGTTTGTGTTTGGCTAGATATGATTTTAGATGTATGTGGTTGTTTGTGTGTTTTTTTTAAAGATATATGTGATATTTTATTTATGGGGTTGGATATGTTAGTGTTATTATACATGCTTCTATAGAAATAATATTGAATCCCAATGTCGAATGTGTTGTACAGATGGCATCGTAGGCGGCAAGTCCTGCTGCTGTTCTTCCGAATGCTCAAGTTGTTGGCAATGCATTTGCGGAGCAATACTACCATATTTTTCATACAGTGGCGGTTACAGTAGTTATGGGATCTGGATTCTGTTCATAATTCCGATTAGGACCTGATTATGGTGGTAAGTTCCATAACTTCCTCCATCCCGTTTATGGTTCTGATTCTTTTCCTGTGCTTGAGTATCCTGTATAACAAACCTTCTGATAAGATTGACAAAATTTTGAAAGCATTGATTTAGATGATTGGACAGCTACAATTATTTTATGATTCCAAATAATGTGAAGTTTAAGTCTTAGGAGTGCAAGTGGTATACTTATTACAAGAAAAGTCAGGACCTTTAAAAGACTTTGAGCTTCTTCGTATAATATGTTATGTATCTTTTACTGATTCGGCAAGGTTTTTAGTGATTCTCATGTTAAAGTATTAGGTGTTAGCATTGGATTTATAGATTGTTTTAGTTTAGGTATTGAATATTGATATTAGAGTTATTTATTTTTTAGCCTTTGTGACATGTATTAATATTAGAGTTATATATTGTTTTAGGTTATGTATTGAATATTGATATTAGAGTTATACATTTTTTTAGCATTTATAATAAGTGTTAATATTAGAGTCATACATTCTTTTAGGTTATGTATCAATATTAATATTGTGAGACTTGGTACATAGATGTGATAAGTTTTTTAATGGTTACAACTTCCAATTTAAGTGATTGTTTAGTTGATTAGGTTATAGGAATTATAGGAGTCATTAGAGGTTGATGAGTTTTCGAATAGATGTAGCTTACATAAGTGATTGTTTAGATGATTATTGATTAGATTTTAAGTTAAGGAATATGAGTTATTACTGATTAGAATACTATGGACATGCAGTTATTGGGAGATTTGTGGTTAATTAACTTGAGCCATTTGCAATAGGTTATCACGTCATATTAGATTTTTCAACCCCGGGACCCTCCCGAAGTAATCAGCTAGTATTATAATATGCAAATTTATATTTATCAATGGCCTAACTTGAAAGAAAACTAAAACTGAAGAACTAAGTGGCCTTTGTTCAAATACTTTGGTGGTGCATGCATATCATATGCAGTGGAACTATATCCGTTTAAAATTGCAAAGCTGTCTTTGTTGGAACTTTTATGTTGAAAACAGGACAAAGTAGTCTTGACATGTTCTCCAAAAGTTTAAGTCCTTGACCTGTAATTAATCTACAATACCCTGTATGCGCCTAAATAACATAACTACCCGCGGCAACGCGCGGGCAGTCCTACTAGTCCTAATAACTCTTTTAGCAAACTAATTTCATGCTTCATGCTTCCTGTAAAGCAAATTAAACCATCACAACATTAACATCTAATTTTGATAACGCATGTATATTTGTTATTTTTCCTTTGTTCGTAGCATTTTAGAATCCATGTAATTATTAATTACTCTTACAATCTTGACCACTCAAACTTTAAGGATGTTAACATTATTTATTATTATATTACTGTTATATAAATCGTTTTAAGTTACCAACTAAAAAAACTAATTACATTAACATATATTATACCTACTAGTGGGGTGTCCGCGCGTTACGGCGGGGTGACATATATTGAAGCACATAGTGTCGAAAACCTACGCAATGCAGCGGTGACGATAATATAGTACCCGATACTCATTTTATGCTAGTTTACAACCCTCTCATAGTATATTATATTGTACTAGTGGGGTGCCCGCGCGTTGCGGCGGGAGCACAACATTTACTAAAAATGAAACAAAAAATAATATGTGATGATAAATGCAAACAAGGGTAGGGCACGTGTCATATGGTCTTGTTGCCTCTTACATTAGACAAAGAAGAACATCATAGACTCATCATGAAGGCTTGGCACGATGACCAAGCTTCGATATACATGTAAACTTTGATTAACATATAGTAGTCTAAGGTTGAAAAAAGAGAAGTTTGTCATCTCCTATTATTGTTTTTAATTTTGTGGGTAACCTTTCTAAATATTTGATAATATAGTATAGATATAGATAAAAGCATTTTAAAAATTTTCTATGTCTAACTTTTATAGTCATGTATGTATAAGTGTATTGTCCACGTCGGTTGACGGGAAATTTTAACCATTGTATCTTCCACAAGTAAGGAGAAAATTTTAAACTATTATATCTTCCACATCTTTAGTTACTACTAAAGATTTATAGTCTTCATTGTTTTAAACTGATATAGTTTTATTTGTTTAAGTTTAAAATTATCCAACTTAAACTACCGGCTCGATTATTACGAATTTATTTTTGATCAATTTTTTTTTTATTTTAACTCCCATGTTTATAAAAAAATAAACATGATCATTCATTGTTTTACTCTAAAATATGCAGTATGATTCCATCATTCCATACTATGTTTATGTCTCATTTTATAGACATTATTTAGATTCAAAATTATTCAACTTAAACTATCGGCTCGATTGTTACGAATTTATTTTCATTCTATTTTTTACATTTTTTATTTTAAATATCATGTTACAAAACATAAACATAGTTCATTCATTGTTTTACTCTACAAGTACGTGGTAAGCTTCTCTCATTCTATGCCATGTTTATTTATCATTTTATTATAAAAAGTCAAATGGCATTGCCGGTTTTAAATAATTAAAAATATATATGACGTGACGTTGATTAATCGGTCCATATGCAAGTTGTTGTCCACTATATGTGACATGTAATGATTGAGTCTTTTGTTAACCAACAACCCAGTTGTGTATACCACTATATAATCGTAAGATATTATATTGTATTCAGATCATGTGGATACTTTGTGGTTTTTAATTGCAAAAACTTTTTTTATGACAACCTTAAGAGTTTTCTATACATTCACCCATGAGTAAGGCCATAATATGGTCATGTTTCTCATGCATGTTAAACCTAAACATACAAAACCATCTCACTCTACCTTATCTATCTTTTTTGTGACTTACCTATCAATTTTATGAGCGATTACGATTGTTCCATGCATCAATATATCATTCAATTTCTTTTCTATGAACTTCCTAAATATAAAAATACAACCGTAGCTATTAACTTTATAAAAGATTATAAAAACAACAAAGTATAAAAGAATATTGTTTTTAATAGTGAACAAAAGATTACCTTAAAATCAGCACCCTATATTTCACAAAAATTGTGAACGACCAAATACAACATTACGGTTATCCGCAATACTCTTGTACACAAAATCCCTTATGAATATACATAAACACAAAAAAAAATGGTTCTTTAATTGTTTTCATGGTATAAGGCAGCCATAAGATATCAGTAAGAATAAGGCCTCATAAATGTACAAATTGAAGAAAGAAGTCGGTGATAATGCATACTAACAAACCATAGATTATAATGAGAATAGGGAATGAGAGAGTTGTTTCAATGAGATGTATATAATAACAACACAATGGCCAATATTTATAGGGCTTTAATAGAAAGTATAGAGATAATGAGACAAAGGAGTTAGGAACATGGATAGTCACTAATAATTTATAAGAAGTTAGAAACATGGATAGTCGCTAATAACTTTATTTTTTTCATAATCAACTTGTTTTTTAATGTAAAAAGACAACTTCACCCATTTATTACATTCATTAAGTTATTGTACCATATACATTATAAGTTGTAATTACTTTAATTTGGTTGGAGTCTTTCCCTCTCGGATAAACATGTTTTTTTAAAAACCGGACACGTCATCAATTGAAAACATGGGAATCATTGTAATTTATATTCAGAATCACCTTTCCTTACAATTTAATCATAAATCTAAATTTTCATATGTGTTTATATTCAATTTATATACGTATATACAATTTGACATATAAATATGCTACCATGATTTTTTTAATATTTTCTTATCAATATATGATATGATGAAAGCATAGAGGAATAACATGGATCATAATATGTGGTTAATGAAGAAACCCTTTTGGCAAATTCGTGTCTATGATCTTTAACTTCCTAAATAAAGTAAAACCCACTTTCTGTAAACTCCATGCAATTTTCTCCATCTTGGTTGGGTTAGTACCACCATGCTTTCCAAAAGATACGTAAACAACTGAGTTTGAATACTTGGTTTTAAACCATTTGGTGCAGTCATCATCAAATGGTCTCCATTGACTTACACCACAACCTTTGTGATTCGCTTTCCCTTAGGCACATTAATGTAAACATCTTTACCATTTGAAATGGGTTGTTTGTATAATGATTTGAAAAAAGGGTTAAGTCACACATTCGTGTCCTTTTTTTATAAACATGTAGTGCATGAAATATGATTTACAAAGGTATTTGTTACAACAATAATCTTTTTTTAACTAAGTGGCATAGGTATTAGATATACACTTTGGACAAGTTTCAACCCATTTAACAATTTATCTTTTTTAGGTAAATATTTCTGTCGCACCAAGTGACCATTTAAGGATAAACTAATAACTTAAATCAACTTACTCAAATGTATATCGTTAAAAAAAACAATACTTTTTCTTAGTTTAGATATTCATTCTTTTCACAAAACTTCAAATTTGGGGTATTTAGAAAAGCTCGCGGCAAAGAGTATTACAACTAAAGTGTTTATAGTAAAATAAACATAAACTTTCATTTGACTTGATTCATAAGGTTTTCGAAATCACATATGAGCAAAAAATAATTAAAATTCATACACTTATTAGGGTTCACAAAGTAGTCGTACAACCTATTTTCTTCTATAAAATTGCTTGTTCCTGGTACAGTGACCACATAAAAAAAAACTTGTAATAACACAGTATTAAGGCCTTTTCATATAATAAATCAATAACAAGTGCATAAAACTTCTAAACTCTCACTCTCACCAGAAAGTTTCGTCTTTTTGCAGGATCCGAATCCCAAACACGACCATACATGTATCCAGGTAGGGGTGTTCATCGGTTCGGTTTACGGTTTATTTGGTTTATTCGATTCGGTTTATTCGGTTTTCAAAATTTTGTGCCTCAAACCAAAAACCAAACCAAACCAAATTAGGAATATGAAAACCAAACCAAATTCAACCAAATTGAATTCGGTTCGGTTTCGGTTTTAAAACAAAACAAACCAAATTCAACCAAACAAACCAAATTGAAACGAAGTTTTTTTT